>PVHT021183710.1:6452498-6595342 GCA_004024745.2 Catagonus wagneri | reverse complement strand
ACACACACACACACACACACACACACCACATATGCAAACATACAATTTAAATATTATATTTCAAACTTTATTAGCAGCTTCATTCTTTGGAGTTCCCATTGTGGCTCAGCAGGTTAAAAATCCAACATAGTGTCTGAGAAGATCTGGGTTCAATCCCTGGCCTTTCTCAGTGGGTTAAGGATCCAGCATTGCCTCAAGCTGCAGCCTGGATCCAGCGTTGCTGTTGCTGTGGTTATGATGTAGGCTGGCAGCTGCAGCTCTGATTCAACACCAAGGGAACTACCATGTGCCATGGGTGTGGCGAAAGAAAGCAGGAAGAGGAAAAGAAGGAAGAAAGGAAGGAAGGAGAGAAGGAAGGAAGAAAGAGGGAAAGAAAGATAAAGAAAGAAAGAAAGAAAGAGAAAAAGAAAGAAGAAAGGAAGGAAAGAAAGAGAAAGGAAGGAAGGAAGAGAGAAATTTCAATCTTATATTTGACCTTTGGATGCTTCTGTCTGCTTTGTTTAGCTACTTAATTCCAATAGTCCTAGTCATCACTGATGATCACCAAATATTTCCGACTTCCTATGTTCCAGACACACGACAAGATTCCACTTCCCAACCACCTCGTAGCTGGATGGGGCCATTTCTGCCCAATGAGCTGTGAATAGGAATAATGGGTGCTTGAGCATTTCATTATTAATGGGAAATACTGTAGTGTTCTTTTATCTATCTGCCATGGTAATTTGTAATGTTTAAGATGATACTGTTTTGTTAGCTTCAGTGCTGGAGCCAAGAGTCCTGGACCGAGCTCTGAGGTGACCGCTGAAGGAGCAGTAAAGGTCACGTAGATCTTGAGGTGGTTTGTTGCTGCACACTATCCTAGTCCATCCCCACTGATACACTTATCCTTAGAAAACTGTTTTAATTACCATAGAGATTTCAATATCTGGCATAATACATTCTTTTTATTATTTTTTCATTATTTTCATTGCTATTATCTCATGTTTATTTTCAGTAAGATCTAATTGTGTTTTAAATGGGATTGCCCTGTTTTTAGATGAATTTTGTGTGAATTTATATTTATTACAGAGTTTTCCAATACAAAAGTGTTCAGATAAAACTTCATTTTGCTTAATAGAATTTTTTAAAATGTATTTTTATGTAAATTATGCATATTCCTTAAGCCTAATTCTAGGCAGTTTATCTTTTTTTATTATCACTGTATGTGGAAAGTTTCCGTCTGATTCTTATCTGGTTCTTATTTTTATATAGAAAAATGTAAATGTTTTACATATTAATTATTGAGCAATCTAAATAAATTCCTTCATTTCTCTAATATTTTCTGTATTTCTATTCATTATCATGTTTTTACAATGTATGGAAACATGAAAGATATTAATTTTGTTTAAGCGTTATTTAAACAATTATATTTACTGGGAAATATTTATATAAGAAAACAGAGAACAAGAGCCCATAAAATAAAAGTTGTAAATCATATGGCACTAACCATAAGTGGCATAAATAGTTTTGAAATTAAAATGAAGTATTACCACAACTTAAAAGGTCATTATGTTAAGAAAAAGTAATTTTCCGTAAGAAATACTTGAAGCTACATAATTGAAAAAGTATTTTACTGCAGAAAAACAACAATGAAATGAGGTATTAAAATCTGCACATTTCGTTAGTTTTGATGTCGGCCATAGTCAGCAATGCAATTCCCTGTTTATGTATACAGACCATAATACATTCAAGTGAATGTTTCTACGTGGCTTCTGCAAATTGTTGTGTTAATGATTTCCTGCAATTAATATTTAGGTCCGCTTCTTAAGCATTTAGGCAAATTTCTCCCTCTAAATTCTGTAGATGTCATGGCTATACCAAAACCTGCTTTGTTTCTTTTGGTCTATATTTTCTCCCTTCGGACTGTTGATTTTCCTGACATTGTATCTTTTACAGACACCCTAGTGCCTAACCTTTGGTAGACATATTTCAATGTCTTCATTCCATTCCCTTATCTTGTGTTCAAAAATTAGTGATACTTTCGAGCAAGTGAATTTTGTGTTACTGTTATTGACAAACAGACCTATGATCTGTGATTGAAGAGTGAGTCTTGGGTATTAGTGAACATTTCTAAATTATAGCACGTTTTATGCCAGTAGTTGGTTCCTCCAGCCCACGGCCCCTTCTTTCGGGGGTAGGGGGTTGAAAATGTAGGGTGTGTTTTCATTATGAGGTGGGGAGAAATTGTTGGCTTTTGTTGGTCATGGCCAGAAATGCCAAGTATCTTAGGATACAAAGTATAAACTGCCTCTTTAAACAAAAACCAAACCAAATAAAAAATACCTGAGACAACCAATATCCTTAAAGCTGCCTCTCCACCAAGGAAATAACAGACATTTGTTTAAGATCTGTTTCCTGCTTCTCCTCCTAGCCTCCTGAGTTTCTTCCAGATACATTGTACTAGGATTATGCTTTCTATCTCCTTTCAGTTTAAGCATAGCTATATGGTTTGTTTTGGCCATTGAAATGTGAAAGGAAGTAAGGTGTGCTTACCTGCAGATAGAAGCTTCAAAAACCATTGCATGATTCTCCAAGTTTTCTTTTTCTAATCTCCAAGCTGACAAAGAATATGTCAAGATAAGGCTCTGACAACCTGGGTCCCTGAAAAAGCACATAAACAGAGCCTCTGCCAAGCCATACTCTGCCTATAGCATGAACAAGAAAAAAAAAAAAATCATGGTATTAACCCACTAGCATTTTAATGTTATTTGTTACTACATCAGAGCCTAGCTTATCCTGACTGATAACAGACAATATTGAACAATAGGAGTGACACTGTCTCTTTGTACTTCTTATAGACTGTATTGTATCCATTCAAAAGTCACAGATTGATGCTATAACTCCTAATGTGACTATATTTACAGATGCACTTTTAGAAAGATAATTAAGGTGAAATAAGGGTAAACCCTAATCAAATAAGGCTGGTGTCCTAGTAAGAAAAGGAAAAGACACCTAGAGCATGAAAACAAAGAGCAAAGGCCACATTAAAAAAGGGAGGGGAGGGGAATCCAAGGAGGGAGAGGACTCAGGAGAAACTATATTTGGAAACATCTTGATTTTGGATTTTTAGTCTCTCAAATGGTGATAAAATTAATATCTGCTGGTTAAGCCATTCAGGCTATGGTATTTTGTTACGGCAGCCCTAACAAAGACAGTCCAAGTTCTACCAAGTTCTTCAGAATAGTCTTTTCACTTTCTTTCAATTGTATACTCAGCCACCACAGAGAAGCCTTGTCTTGATCTCTGTCACCCTGGCCTCCTGCTTCACAGGAAAGGTGCTTTGGAGTTTCATTTATAACGTAGTGAGTCCGCCAACCTGGGTTTGAATCCCAGTTCTCCAATGTGTTGTGTCTGTTTCGTTTTTATTTTTTTATTTTTTTATGGCCTCACCCATGACATATGAATGTTCCAGGGCTACATACTGAATCCAAGCCACTGTGACCTATGTCACAGCTGCAGCAATGCCGGATCCTTTAACCCATTGCACCAGGCCAGGAATCAAACCCATGCTTCTGCAGTGACCCAAGCCACTACAGTTGTATTCTTAACCCACTGCTGTGCAACAGGAACTCAGTGTCTGTATTTTAATCCTAGCTCTATCTTATATGTAATGTGAGACCTTGGGCAAATTAATTTATTTCTCTGTGCCTCAGTTTTCTCATCTTTATAAGGAAGATATAATTATCTATATCTATCTCAAAGTATTGGAGGGAAGGTAAAATGAGATAAGGAAAAATAAAAGACATAGGGTAGAGGTTTATTTACAGTGAACTCCTAAATGAATATTCATTTTCATTATTATAACTTCTAGGTTGGAATGCCCTCCACTGCTGTTTGCCTGAACCACAAAATATCTAGAGAAACTGGTTGGAATTGGGGTGAAGCAAGTGAGGAATTACATGACCCTACGAGGGAATATCTCCTTTAAATATTGCACCCCAGCTGATTTATTTGCCTTCACTCTAGTCCTAGCCCCAGTAAACCTGATAAACCTTTCAAATTTTGTGTCTCATTTACCAAGTACGTCTTCCATGATTAGCCTTTATAGTAAGTGGAATTCCTAGGCTTAAGATTCTACTCCGGTGACAGGCGTTTTCACAATACTAGCTCCAACACTGCCTCTGCCAGCAAGGTAGAAGCACGATTTCCACATACCTTACGCTCTATACCATTCAGCTGATAAAGTAGCCTTAGACACATTTCCGTCCCCTAAACAACAATGATGACAAATTAAAGTTCGATGGGAAATTTACTCCAAAATAAAAGAACTTGTAAGTACACTTAGAAATGCTTGAGAGAGACATGTCGTGCAGGGTTTGGTGGCAAAATGCTACCAAATGCTTTATTTGAAAGTTATAACGAGAAAATAAAGGCCAGAGATGTGTTCCTTTTTAACTGAAGGAAATAGCTTCTATCAGCTAGAAGATCAGCTCCAATAACTGCAGGGATCTATTTGGTTTTATTAGGTCTGTTGCTATTGTGATGGGCTAAGAAGTTTCTTTTGAAGAAAAGTAATTACTGTACTAGAGACGGTAGTCAAAGAAATGTAATTGTGTTTTTAAAAAGTCACTTGCTCAGCACAACTTAGGCTCTCTGTGCCTTTCTATAAGCTGGATCGATTGCTAGCAGATATATAGATCTCCACGATGGCTAGAACTTAAATCCACTCACTTACATTTTCTACGATAATACAATGAAAGAAAAACCACTGTGTGGAACAGACTTACCAAAAGCTAAATTAGTACTCTATCACAATCACAAAGCAGTCATTATTGTATTCAGCACAGTGTTAAGCAGAAAGATGTAGGGGACAATATTTGTCGAACATCTAGTTGGCTAGGCACTGCAATATGTGATATATTTGATTTACATGATCTGAATTATACTATTCTCACTGTTACTACATATGTGTGGGCGGATAATGCCTGAATCACTCTCATTAGGATACATGAAACTAAAAGGAAAGAAAAGAAATCTGAACCATTGCAGAACGATTACCTAGCTATATTTAGTGAATGTTTTTAAAAAATGATCTTAGCCTCCAATCTTTATAATATATTCCTTATAGCTATGCAGATAGATGATAGATAGATAGATGATAGATAGGTGATATAGATAGATAGATGATAGATAGATAGATAGATGATAGATAATCTGGATAGGGGTGTGTGTGTATGTGTGTGTGTGTGTGTGTGTGTGTGTAGAAAGATGTGTATTAAACTGTATATAGTTTGAATGGGTATTCAGCTTTTTTAATGTAACCCTTGTATCTTCCTAAAGCCCCTCTGAACAACACCTCCCTATCTGCTATGGAAAGACTTTGAAACCAGATGGATTCACTCAAAACCATGACAGTGAAATTCTCAGGCCCAGAGTGGGCACCATCTTTCACTGAGTGGCACTTTAAGAGTTTTATTCATGATAGTCACTTTCCAGGAGGGTTGCTTCCTAAAGTGAGGCCACCTGACCCAATTCTTTCTAAGATTTTACAAGTACAACAATTTCCTCAGTTTTGGAAGGTTTATGCTGGTTTAGAGTCCTGAATTTCCTTTCAACTAACTCAGTGAACCCCTCCAGGAAAAATCTTTGTTTTGAAAAAAAAAAACACAATAATGCAAAACAAATTCAGTTTAACATAATCTGAAGAAGACGGAACTCTCATAATTCTGAAATGGGGAATACAAATTAAAAGTAAAATGATACCTTCTCTGTCATCCTGTGGCAAGCCTTGATTTGAGGGGAAAGAAAATCCATCTGGCCTTAATAAAGATGTGTGCTTTCCGGGTTGTTGGGGTATATTGTTTCTTTTACATTTTTACAGTGAGGGCTAATCTTTAGTGCTGTGGAACTAAACAATTTATTTTATTTTTAAAGAACTCGGTCTTATTGATTCCATAAGTCTTCATTAAAGAATGAATGAATAAGTGTTGAGCAACTCCTCCGAGACAGCGTGATAAGTCTATGCCAGAGAGAAGTGAGATGTGCACGCAGAAGAGCGCTTTCATCCAGCCCGTGAATTAGGGAATGCTCCCCAGAGAACGAGGACGGGGTCAAATTTTGAAAACAGCCAGCAATTACCAGGATGAAGAATGGGAGGAAGGACTTCGCAGGCAGAGAGGTGAAGGCAAATCACATTAGTGAAGTCTGATTATGATGCATTTCCATCTAAACCCTGTGCTTTCTCAGATGTCTCAGGACCAGCTCTCATCTACGCCTTGCACATGTGCATCTCCATCTGTGTTCTCCATCTCAGGCCAGAGCACCGTGAGTACCTGTTTCTACATTCCAGAAAGCCTGGAACTCTACTTCTCCCTCTCTCTTAATGATAATATTAAAAGATGCACCAATTCTTTTCTATTCCATCTGCTAGGTAAGTTTATATCTCCTCTTCATCTCCAATAATAGTTACTTATTAATATGCTCTTTTATCTTTAATATGGACAACTAATAGAGTCAGTTTTTATTAAATAATTGTCTACCTTTTAAAGTCAGCAATTGTCGGCTATTATAGTAAGGTATGTGCAAAGTGTTGAGGCTATAACGACGGCTATGACACTGCCATAGACTTTAATGGGTTCATACCTACTGGAAGAGATAGAGACATAAAGAGATAAGTTTAATATACGGTATGTTAAAGATACACATAAAAAGCTTATGAGAATCAAAGGGGAAGGCTAGAAAATGTGCCAGGTGGGTTGAAATCCCGTGGTAAGATTTTGAGATGAGAAGGAAACATCACAGAGAAACTATTCCAGAGAAAATATAAGTAGCAAAGGCATAGGTATAAGATATTACAAACTAACTTCAATGCTACTGAAACAATATTTTGGGAGTAGGAAATGATGAGAGGTAAATGTATAGAGGAAAGCAGAGGCCAACTCATGCAGACTGCTGTTTTGTGGGGTTTTTTTAAGGTAATAAGATGTTACTAAATGCCTATTGTACTCCCACATATGATTATACACCTGTGTATTTCACCACAATAACTGTATTTTGGAAGGTATATTATTTCCACTTTACAGACTTAAAAACTAAGTCTTTGATGTAAGTTTCTAATGGATTCTGATGTACTCAGATTCAAATATAGCCAAATTATCTCTCTTTCTCATTTTTGCCTAAAGCCTCTTCAATTTATTGACAAATACTTTGGCTTGTTATTTCAATCACACTGGATCACCAGGGGAGTATATTATTCTCCTGGCTTTAGTTAATTCACCTTTGCCTTTTGTAGAAGGTTCAAACTTCTTAATGTAGCCTCGTGGTTGTTTATAGTTCTGCCTTCCTTCATATCAATCTCTCTTCACCATCCTAAATTCTAGATACACATAATATTTTGAAATTCCCTGAACATGTCTCTATATCATTGCACGTGCTGTTTCACCTTGTTCAAATTTCCTCCCTCACTTTATTTCTTCCTTGATCCCTGAAAAGTACATATTTACTCCCCAGCACCCAGAAGGGAGCAAAATGCCATGAAAGTTTCTTTCATAAAGATGTATCTTCAAAAAATGCAGGCTCACTTTTTAAAAGAATGACTATGAAGACATTGAAATATGTGATATTTAACCAAGGATCATATAAAAAGTGTAACTTTCCATAAAGTCATTAAGATAGCTGTATGAGGGTACATAATAGACAGATATATTTTCCTTTAACTGGTCCTGTAGGGTAGTATAGTCATTCCCACTGATCTATGGCTGTCTCTGAATTTTCTATGCCTGTGCTTTATAATCTAGGTACTTAGAAAATAGCATGTATAGTCTAGCCAAAGGCACTATACAAATCAAAGCATGACCCATTCATTTCCGTTCTGTCACATGGAGATTGTACTTTGCAGGTTCCACATCATTAGCATAGCCTAACACCAGAGTCAGCTGCATATTGTCTATGCCTGAAGGTGGACAAGGGAGTTGAGATGTTCAAAGATGTGAGTGTATGGACAGCCGAATCACAAGCCTATGTCATTTTTGCTACCTTTCCTAGCTACGTACAGCAGATCTACAAACTTTCACTTACCTAAAATAGAGACATAAGACCAAGTGCCCACCACAATTAAACTTATGATCTTGCAGGGGAGATAAAACATAAGACAAGGAATATAAATAATAAGACAGCAATACAAGAGCATTCTTGTCCCAGTTCTGACATATGGTACTACATATGATGACATGCAGCAAGCTGCTTAACCTCTCTAAATTTTGAGTTCAGATAAGCACACCTGTTATACCAACTTCAGTAGACTTCAGGAAGGATAAAATTTAAAAAGCAATCCTGTGATCACGAAAGAATACACAGAGAATGATACCAGGTAATTTCCATGCAGGGAATGACATTTTGGTGGACCCCACACTCAGAAGTTTATACTTGAGTTCTCTTTCTCATTCTCTTTCAAGTTGGGTTCTTCTTTGACTATACTTATTAATCACTCAAATAAATATGATTGGTTATTCTTATCTAGTATTGATTTCTTATGCAGCTAGTGTATGCCAGTCACTATGTACAGTGCTGAATATCTGATCATGGACATGTTATAGAAGGACCCTGTGTTATGCAGAAACTGTCTGGCACATAATGAGTGCTCAAGAAATGTTAATTTTACATTTAAAAAAAATTGGATTTGGGGAATTCCCATCATGGCTCAGCTAAAAGAATTTGGCTAGTATCCATGAGGATGTGGGTTTGATCCCTGGCGTCACTCAGTGGGTCAGTGATCCAGCACTGCGCTGAGCTGTGGTATAGGTCACAGACATGGCTCAGACCCCATGTTGCTGTGGCTGTGACACAGACTGGCAGCTGTAGCTCCGATTCAAGCCCTAGCCTGGGAACCTCAACATGCCAAAGTGGGGCCCTAAAAAGCAAAAGCAAAAAAAAAAAAAAAAAAAGAATTGCATTCCATATTGAGTAGATATACACAGAGAGGCTATTGAAAGTGAAAAAGATCTGCATGACTTAGAAATTACCTGGACAGAGTGGAAGAAAAATTTTGATTGCTGTGACAAATGTTTGTAAAACAAAATATAGGGGAACCGATTTTTAAAAAAGTATTCAAAATCAATTCCCAAACTTATAGCCAACAGGCAAAATATAGAAGCTGCCATTTCATACCATGGATAAAAACAAATAATAGATAAAACCTTGACAATTTTTCAGCCTCATAAATAAACAAGTGCGTGTGTGTACAAACATATATACACACCATTTGATTTGTTTATATATACACAATATATGTGCACATGCACCTATGCGTGTATATATTCATACAAACTAAG
The DNA here is from genome assembly GCA_004024745.2 of Catagonus wagneri. Classification (NCBI taxonomy): domain Eukaryota; kingdom Metazoa; phylum Chordata; class Mammalia; order Artiodactyla; family Tayassuidae; genus Catagonus; species Catagonus wagneri. Next base: position 6,586,034 of record PVHT021183710.1, on the reverse strand, counting down.
TGAAGAAATAAGAGCAAAAAATTAGCAAATAGAAATATTCAACATCTGAAATCGTGTGATAAAATAGATACATTTTTATAATGCTGATATATTTTGACGGCATTTAGAGCTTACAATCTTTTTGGAGAGAAATTGTAAAATGTCTTACTATATTGAAATGAGGTTACCATATGGCTTGATAATATGACCTGTATTTCTATTGCTATACAGCAATATTTCTACACATTTAGCAGCTTAAAGCAGCATATATTTACTCTATCATAGTTTCTGTGGCTTAGGACTCAGAACTTTAGCTGGATTTCTTCAGTACTCAGAAAGCTGCAATCAAGTGTCAACCAGGACTGGCTCGTATCTGAGGTTTGGTTGGGAAATGATTCACTTCCAAGCTCACTTGAGTTAGGAGAGCCATTCCTTGCACTTGTGATACTGAACCCACCAGTTGCTTGCTGACTGTTGACTGGAGGCTGCCCTCACCACCTAGAGGCCACTCACTGTTCCTTCACACATGGAGCTCCCCAATAGATGACTGCTTCAGAACCAGCAAGGAAGAAACTTTAGGAAGATGTTCACTGCAATCTTATGTAGCATAATCATATACATATAATTGCATACATTCTATCATCTTTGCCATTTTCCTCTGTTAAAAAGCAACAACCACACAAGGTTGTGAATAACAAAATGTAGACATAATGGTCATGGGACCATCTTAAGATTCCTTCTGCCACAATCACATTTTAATAAAAATAGTGTGCCAATTGAATAGGTATAGACAAACTGGTCAGAATAACTAGTTCAAAGTAGACCCACCTGACAGTGTCATTATATGACAAGTTATAGTTCAATAAGGTAGAAAAGTTTATTTCATAGCAAGCAAGCATCTACAAGAAAACAAAGCACATGCCACATAAAAAGTACATTCCTTAAGAATAATTTAATGTGTAATTATCTAATATAAAATAATTGTTATATAAGTACACATAAATAAGACAATAATAAACAATGATACCCATATTGTATTTTATAGCTTTTTACATATATTTAAAGTAATTTTTAAAATAAAACAATATATTAGAAAACTTTAGGAGCTCTCATATAGCTTTTGGGGGGAAAGAGCAGACCCATCAAAGTGAGAGGAAATCCAGATACCGTAAAAGTAAAAAGAATAAAAAGAATTCTGTAAACAGAATCAAATAATAAAATAAAATATTTGCAACTCATATAGTAGGATATTGATTACTACCCCAAATGTGCATAAAACACTCTAATAAGAAAAAATACAAAAAGAAAATAAGGAAATTATTTGAATAGGCAATTCACAGAATAAGAAGTCCAAATGGCCAATAAATACAAAGATCATCGGCTTCACTGGCAAGCTGAAATTGAAGACATGATGAAAAACCACATTTTACCTCTAAAATTGTTTTTTTAAAAAAATAAAGTAAAATAAATATGATCTAGTGACTAGATGTGGGAAATGGGGAGCTGCTTGATTGCTTGTGAGAATGAGTTGCTACTGTATTTTGAAGCATAACCTTTCGATGGTCAGTATTACAGAAAAAAAGCTCAGGTGTGCAAACAATACATACGAAGATACCAACTGTAGTATTAGGGGAGGGAGGACTAGCAAAACAGAAATTAGAAAGCAAGAGGAAAAAAATAAACCCAAAAGCCCAAATACTGGCTATATGACGCAGTTCTATGCATGAACTATTATGCAGTGTTTTAAAATAATGACTTGAAGTTCCCATCGTGGCACAGCGGTTAACAAATCTGACTAGGAACCATGAGGTTGCGGGTTCGATCCCTGGCCTTGCTCAGTGGGTTAAGGAACTGGAGTTGCTGTGAGCTGTGGTGTAAGTTGCAGACACGGCTCGGATCCCGCGTTGCTGCGGCTGTGACATAGGCCGGCAGCCATAGCTCCGATTAGACCCCTAGCCTGGGAACCTCCATATGCCGTGGGTGCAGCCCTAAAAAGCAAAAAATAAAAAAATAAATAAAAAATAAAAATAATGACTTAGGTTTCTGTTGTTGTTGTTTTTCTTTTTCAGACTGCAGCTGCAGCACATGGAAGTTCTCGGTCTAGGGGTCGAATCGGAGCTGCAGCTGCCAGCCAACACCAAAGCCACAGCTGCCAGTCTACACCACAGACAGAGCAACACGGGATCCTAGCTGCATCTGCAACCTACACTGCAGCTAGTGGCAATGCCAGATCTTTAACCCACTGAGTGAGGTCAGGGATAGAACCTCCATCATTGTGGACACTATATTAACCTGCTGATCCACAGAGGGAATTCCAAGTTTGTTTTGTTTTTACAGACCTAAAGAGATATCCATGCTGTATGATTAAGTGGGTGAACTAGATGACAAGTAATGTATAATGTATATAAAAACCTGCAAGACCCTTTCATGTGTGACTAAAACCTTGCCCATCCCTTCGACACTGGTGTTCCTTAGCCTTCTGTCCTAGATCCTCTTCTCTTGCTTAGTGACAGATGTATTTGCCTTGTATTAGAGTTATATTAGTATTTGTATTGTGATTGTACTAGTGCTGTTATACTTTCTGATTCTCCTACAGGACTAAAGGGCCTCCAATAGCCAGGGACAATGTTAACTTACTTTCTTGTCCCTTGAATATAATTAGTAGCTATAAACTAGTAGATATTCAACAGATTGCACTGAATTGTGGGAAGAAAGCAAGCAAGCAAAAGGAGGAAGGGAGAAAAGAGAAAAATGATCTAGCAAATCACCTGGCACAAGAATGATCTTTACAGAATGTCATCACCTCCGTATCCCTTCTCACTTCAGTCCCTCTGCCCCACATTCCCTTGGTTCGCAGACTGCTCACTTTCCTGATTCAGATACCATATCCAAGCAACAAAAAGAACAGCGATTTATCAATTCCTCACCTCCCATGCTTAGCTTTCCTGGCTTCATTTCAGCTCCTGGTGGGAGATCCATAGCCTTTGGCTCTGTTTGCAGAATGGCCAAAGATCACATCTGGATTGAGCATTTCATTTTCGATCCAAACCTGGTTGTATTAACACTCTGTCATATTTAATATACACCAAGCAACGTGTAGTCTGTTAGATTTGGACTCACTGGAAAAAGACAAAGCATGACATTGTTGAGGCCATACCAGCAGGGGGTATAATTCTTTGTAAAGCTATATAATATGTTCCAAATATATTGCAGCTGTTGATAGGTTTTATTACATTTGCAGTTAAGGACCTTATTATATTTGCAGGAAAGATTTATTATATTTACTTTTATTACTTTAGCAGTTTGGGATATTTTCATATTTGTCATGAACTTTATTCCATTTATGTTCATTGAGTTTATATCTTAAGTTTGCTACATGAGTAGGCTTGTGAATAATTTCACCTGTTGTCATTATACCTGCAGTCAATTTTCATTACCACTCCGCTAATATTTCACAGAATTTGCAGGTGCTGCATATTACATTAGTGTTTTGAATATTTTAAAGTCAGCAGTAATGGCACAGTGCAATCAGCTGAAGAAAGGGCATAGATGGAAGAAATGCTCAAAACTCTGGGCAGATGGAGGAAAATATGCTGGACTGCAGACACTGGCTAAAATAACCAGACTCATTTTAATAGTATGTGTCCAAAGGATTTAAACCTTAGTCTGATGTGCTCAGGCTCACAAACTTCAAATTGTCTGTATATCATATTGCTTCTAATTTCCAACCTTCTTCCACTGATTAAATGAAGATTAGATATGAAGGTTGAATCTGACAAATTTCCGTTTTCAAAGTGAATCCTTGCCTGACTTATCTCTACCTTGAAAAGCTAAGAGATAAGAACACTTTGTAGGTGACTACAAGCAGAGTATTTAGCTTAAGTTTTGGAATTAGGGGCAGAATTTGACAACTTAGATATTGTTTGAAGTTATGTGATTTATTGTTGCTGTTAATGGAACCAGTAAGAAAAGCAGTTTGGGGTAAGAGGAAACTCGGAATAATCATGACACATGCTGGTAGTAGCAGCTGCAGAAGGAAAATAATAATAGCAGCTTAAATTTATTGAGTGTTTACTACTTGCCAGTCACTGTTGAAAAGCACTTTACTTTTATTAAATTAATTAATCCTCGTAACAACCATATGACCTATTTACAAGGATTAGATCCATTTTATGGGGAAAAACTAAGTCACAGATAAGTTAAGTGACTTGCCTAAGGGCAGAAGAGTAGAAGAGCTAGATCCAAGTTTTAACCCAGGTAATTTGACTTCGAAGTCAAAGGCTTTAACCTCAGGGCCATGATATTAATTCCTAGTTCCCCAATTCTATCAAGGAAATTAGCTTCCTATTCCAAATTAAATAAAGATTTATATTTAGTTCTTATTCATATTATGGTTTATACTATGTTCATTGGACTTTCTCCAGACCCACAGAGACTATTTAAACAATATTTAAATAAGTATACTTTCTTCCAATTATAGGTGAATCCATAAATCTAGAGGAATACATAGTTTTCTCTCCCAAAATATTTATAAAAATCTGAACTTCAATTTAAGGCAGGTAACCCCTCTGCCCGCAACATATGCTGGAATAATGTACTCTGGAATGAACTATAGTAGTTAGGAGCACAGAATTATCATCGTTGAAACATCCCTCAAGCTAAAACGGTAAAAGCTAGAATCCTGGACCAGAAGTGAGAAAACCTAGATGTGGTTTCTGCTCTATAGCTCACTAACTGCATGGCATGGAGAAAAGCACAGGCTTGCAGAATATCCGTTTCTGGTATTATAAAATATCAGTTTTCTCATCTATAAAATCAAATAACACAAATACTTGTACTGCCTTCCTCATAGGTTGTTATGAGGTCACAGAGTTACCAGATTTAGAAAATAAAAATACAAGGAGTCAAGTTAAATTTGGATTTCAGATATATATATATATATATAATATATATATATATATATATATTATATATATATATATATCTCCCATAAAATATCTGGGACCTATTTATACTAAAACACATTCATTATGTGTCTGAAATTCAAATTTAACTGAGCATTGCTTATTTTATTGGGAAATCTATGAGAGAGGATTGAGTGAGATAATTCATGTTATACATTTTGACATTCCAACCCAAGACAATGAGATGGGAAATATGGCTGATTTCCCCAAAACAGAAAAAAATACCCAAGGAGGATTTAATACAGAACCCTAATATTGATTACCTCCTGAGGATTTGTCTTCATTAAATAGATAGATTGCTTTATTTGTGGCTATTTTGGAAAAGAACTGACTCTTAGCCAGAGAACACTCAAAGCCAGGGAAGATGCAAAGATCCTTTAGGGTAAGGCTCTTTTAGCATCATCCATGGACAGATGAGATGCTGGCTGCACTAGGAATCACCAGATGGGATATTGTTCTAGATACAGCTTCCTAGCTCTCACCCCAAGAACTCTGATGTGTAACTCTCTCCAAAATTCTAAATATTCAGCAATATTTCTAAATGATTCTGAGGAGCAGCCACATTTGACAACCACTTTAAAAGGGGTTTTCAGGAGAGTTCCCATTGTCATTCAGCAGTTTAGGAACTTGACATAATGTCCACGAAGATGAGCGTCCAATTCCCGGTCTCCCTCAGTAGGTTAAGGATCTGGTGTTTCTGCAAGCTTTGGCTTAGGTTGCAGATGCAGCTCAGATCCAGTGTTGTCATGGCTGTGGCGTAGGCTGGCAATTGCAGCCCCAGTGTGACCCCTAGCCTAGGAACTTCCATATGCTGCAGGTGCAGCCCTAAAACAAATGAGCAAACAAATAAGTAAATAAATAGAGGTTATCAGGGATACCAGATGCTTTTCTCCAGACTACTAATGACTCCTGCCAATGACCAGGATTAGTCAACCCTTTCCCCTAACCCCACCCCAGCATCTTCATCAAACACTGAGGAGCATTGGCTGACTAGAGACCACACCGCACATATTTTCTCTACCTGCCATCTACAGTGCAACTCCTTAGAAAAGGCTCAATAGTGGTGCCCATAGTGTATCAAATGGGCTAAATACATTAGAAAGGGCTCTTACTGATGTAAAGACTAGAATCCCAACTCTAAATAACTTAAATTTATTTTTTTCTCTTTTTTAGAGCCGTACCCATGGTATGCGGAGGTTCCCAGGCTAGCAGTCATTCAGAGCTGCAGTTGCTGGCCTAAGCCACAGCCACAGCAACTCTAGATCTAAGCCACATCTGCAACCTACACCACAGCTCATAGCAATGGAGGATCATTATCCCACTGAGTGAGGCCAGGGATCAAACCTGCATCCTCATCTGTACCAGCTAGTCCCATTCATTTCCGCTGAGCCACGAGGGGAACTCCTAAATAATTTAAATTTAAAACAGTGGATGTCTGGGTTGCTATCTTCATACTCAGGTGATACTATGTCATCAAGACAGTAGTTATTTTACATTCTTTCTCTCCCTTGCTGCCCACCCGTGCCCTGCCCTAAATATCTCCCAAATAACTTCTCAGGCCCAGCGTAGTTCATATGCCTATCCCTGAGCAAAAAACAAGGATCCATGAGCCAGTCCCGAGTCATGTGCTCCCCCATGCCTACGAGATGAGTTAATCTTACACAAGTCACATTTATTAAGACAGGTGGGGATGGTTTTACACGTCAGAAATATGTTCTATTACTAGAAGAAAATATGCTGGAGAGAAGAGTGTCTGTTATAATAGAGCATAAAAATAATGAATGGAAATTTCTCCAGGAATATGAAAGTTAAAAGAGAAAAGCAGAAAAAAACAATCATGTGACCCCAATTTTTTTTGAAAGGCATTCTCTAAAACCCTAGTTCATTAAACATTTGGCATTAAAGGTGGCTCCCTGGTCAAAAATTGGGGGAACACAATGTACTATATGTGCTTCTTAGAGATTAAAATGACAAACTAGTATATAAAGCCTCTGGAAAGTTATTTGGTACAAAAAGCTATTTAACTTTATTTAATCCAGAACGGAATTTGAACAGAATATAATAGAATATGAAATATTTTTAACAGTTGAGTGTTATACGTTGAAGCCCTAACTCCAGATGTGAAAGAAAGTATTAAAAGGTGAGGTCTTTGGGAGGTAACTGGATTTATATGAAATCAGGAGGGTGGGTCCTCATGATTGGATTAGTGCCCTTATAAGTAGAGACCAAGAGTGTGCTTTCTTGCTCCCCATCATGTGAAGATAAAGCAAGAAGACAGACATCTGCAAGAGAGAAAGAAGGTTCTCACCAGAACTAAACCCTGCTTCCCAGCCTCCAGAATGGTAAGAAATAAATGTCTGTTGTCTAAACCATCCAGTCTATGGTATTTTGTTAATAGTAGCCAAACAGATTAAGACACAGAGCATATTATGGAATTTGTTTTCAGGCAATACATAGTTTAATGCATATACTCATAAACTATGGTTCTTGTTAAATATTTTTATTCAGTAGGTCAGGAGTGGGGCCTAAAATCCAGCATTTCTAACACAATACCTTGAGGACCACACTATGAGTAGCAAGGTTTTAAGAAACGTATTCTCAGAAATATAGCTCTGGCGGGAACCTAAGGACCTTCATAGTCAATTTTGTGTCTTCCACACCTTAGTAACCTTGTGCAGGGTCTGGGACATGGAGATGCCCATAACTATTTTAGGATTAAGTGGGTATATAAACAAATTAGGGGGTTAGGATTGAAGTATACACACTACTATAAATAAAACAGACAGGTAACAAGGACCTACTGTATAGCACAGGGTATACTAGTCAATATTGTATAACAGCCTATATGGAAAAAGATTCTGAGAAGGAATGGGTATATGATTTACTTTGTTGTACACCTGAAACTAACACGATTTTGTAAGTCAACTGTACTCCAATAAAATCTATGTTTAAAAAAAACAGCTACATAAGAGAACGGCTCACTTGAAAGCCTTGCTCTGTGACAAGGTTTACAAGTCAGGTTCCTTTTCCAATAGGCTGAGAAGAGTATCCTCATTTAGGGTGAGGGAAGAAGGAGGAGCAGTATGGAAGGAAAGTTTCATAAGAGGTAGCAGATCTCTCAGGTAACTGGAAGATAATGATGAAATGTGGAGCTAAGAGTTCCAGTGTGAGGGCAATGGAGGGCCGAGAAGGGCCATAAATGGGCACAGTAATGGGAAACTCTGAAGAAACTACCTCCAGATCTTTTCAGGCCCAATAACCAGAGTAATAAAACATGCTGATCCCCAAAACTACTGCTCTGTAGCTCAGTTGTGAAGAGATATTCACCTGAAGATGGTGGATTTGAGTGTCAGAATCTCTGAGTAACTTAGTCAGAAAATAACTCTCCTCTTCCCCACATTCCCATATGTGCCCATGTTCCTTACTCCTACACACTTAGAAGTATTGGTCCAAAAAAAGCACCAAAATTTTTATTTTAATTTTTTTTTTTTTTTGCTTTTTAGGGTCACACACAAGGCATATGCAAGTTCCCAGGCTAGTGGTCACATCAGAGCTACAGCTGCCGTCCTACACCACAGCCACAGCAATGGGGGGTCAGAGTCATGTCTGCGACCTAGACCACAGCTCATGGAAATTCCAGATCGCTGACCCATTGATCAAGGCCAGGAATCCAACCCGTATACTCATGGATACTAGTCAGATTTGTTTCCACTGTGCCATGATGGGAACTCCAGCACCAAGAATTTTAAAAACGTAATGCATCATACGTTTCTGTTTATTATCCTAAGCTACTAGTATAGTCTAATCATCATTACCATCAAAATAAGTGGAATGAAAAAAATTTATCCCGGGTACATTATTTATAAGGGCCTCTCTTTCTCTCACTGATATTAACGTGCAATTAATAAACGTTGATTTCTTAGATCATTTAAGTTCTCAGTGCTTATTTCTTCATTTAAGAGGTGAAGTTCACAACTGTGATATTTTGTGGTAGCAGAACAGTAATTCTTCACTCCTCTTGCTTCCAGGTGGAGAAACTTCAGCTAAATAAGGTCTCCTGGCTCTGTCCCCAATCTCCTTCTTCCTCCCAGGGCTGGGAGAAGACAGCCAGCTGATTGGCATGGTTACAAACAGAAGGTGAGTATTGCTTTCCCAGCCTCCTCCTCTGATCCCTTTTAGGTCTCCCCACTCACACAGAACTGCATTCTGCTCTTCCCTGAAACAAATAATTTAGTGGGTGGACTCTGCCATGTTGGGCGATGCCTTCAATCATGCAATGCTGCCTGTGACAAGGTAGAGTCATCTGCTCAATTCAGGAGCAGAGTATTAGCAAACTCACTTGCCTAGAGATGTAGGGTCGTTGTTTACACTTGCCTTAATGTCAGTTAAGCAGATACTCTGGTTCATCATCTCTGTCTCTCGGATTTCATTTTGTTCTAAGGTTAGGAGAAAAGTTGCTTATTCCATTCTCCCAAACTCAAATACATGCATGTATTAGTTAGGAACCTTGAGAAAAGTCAAGAAGCAGCTTTGAAGAACAAAATACCAGAGAGATAGAGAGATATATTGGCTGACAGCTTTATTCTTAAGGCTTTAGTAACTGTGGCCTAAGTGGAATTTTGTCCTTGGTGGATCATTATGGTTTATAACAGCTTTGTTCACAGGCAAGTAGCTTCACTGATAGAGGCAGGGCTATTTTTAGCAGGCATAGCTCATGGAAAATATAGATATTAAGCAAACAAGCTTTGCAAGGACCTTGGCAAACTGGGACAGCTCTGCCTTACCGAGCAGTCCATGTTGGCCTCGACTGTGCAAAGGTAGAGCTTGATCTTGAACTCCAAGAGCATGGCTTGACCTCTGCAGAAGCCAGTGAGCCATAGGTTAGACTTTATGTATAAGATGATGCTAAGGTGAAAAAGTATAAAACTGAAAAGATCTCTGGCAAGTCTGACTCTAAGTCATGCACTCAGTAAACAGGGGAGAAAAGCAGCTTCCTTGGATGGGACAGGGATGCTCTGTTGCCATAGCCTATCTGAGAAAAGGCAAAAAGACCCAAAGGAAGACTGTTAGGCATCATCTTGGTTTGGCAGTTAAATTTACTGTCAGCTCTCCAATTAATATAAAGTAGAATAGCTCTAACCCAGTTGCTCGTGGCTTAAGGGAAAATCAAATACCAAGGCCTATTTTGAACACACGGGCTTATGGATGGAATAAGAGAGATTTCACAGACTCAAGCTACAAATTCACCGAGAGAAGGGTCATATATTTCACTAATGCACAAATGAAAGTGTTGAACTGCATTCAGAGAAGTGATAAAAATGATACTCTTTTCTCTGCCAAATTCTTCTATCTTCCTATTAGTTAAGAATTTGGGTGAAAAAAAGCGGTATTACTTATTGCACCCCTAAAACCTTAATAACAGAAATAAATTACATTTATTTTCCGACATTTATTTTTTCCCTTATGCATCTTTTTTCTTTTTTTTCGCTCTTTAGGGTTGCACCTGCGGCATATGGAAGTTCCCAGGCTAAGGGTCAAATCGGAGCTACAGCTGCTGTCCTACACCATAGCCACAGCAATGCAGGATTTGAGCCACCACTGTGACCTATATCACAGTTCATGGCAAGGCCGGATCCTTAACCCACTGAGTGAGGCCAGGGATCTAAACCCTCAGTCTCATGATTACTGGTTGGATTCAGTTCCACAATAGGAACTCCCACTGCGCCACAGTAGGAACTCCCTCCTTTATGCATCTTATCACCACAGTTCAAGGGAACATATAATGGTAGCAATGACTAAGGGAGTGAAAGTGCAGTGGTGAAAAATTGATGAATTCAGAATTTATCTTAGAAGAAGAGGCAATGGAACTGGCAGAGGTAGTAGATGTGAGACGGAAGAACAAAAAGAGGAATAGCTATCTCCTGGGTTGTGGTCTTGGTTAATTACAAAATAATGATTAACTGAAATAGTAAAGACTGAGAAGGAACTAGCTGGGGGGGGGGGGAATAAGAGCCTGTTTAAATTCAAGTAGGTGTTTACTAATATTTATTATCTTCAAATTTCTTTAATGTGGATTGATAACCACACTTTCTTCCAAGTTTTACCATGAAGAATAAATAAGACAGTCTATGGAAAAGTGCCTTTGAGAGGTGGTAAGCTTTTGAACACACCAACCCTTAACTGAGGCAATTACCCAGGTTAATAGAAGGAAAAATCAATCCATCCTTCTTCTGAATTATCTATAGATATTAGAGATCAAAAATTGTTCCCATCTTTTATTTTATGTAATTTACTTTTGGCCCATGAGAGTTACTTACATGAGATGATTTAATGGAAATGTCAATAGGAGATTTTTTAAATTCTCCTTTTAAAATAGGAAGGGAAGAGAGTTCCCTGGTGGTTCAGTCAGTTAAGGATCTGGTATTGCCACTGCTGTGGCTTGGGTCACTGTTGTGGTGCATGTTCAATCCCTGGCCCAGAAACTTGTGTATACCACAGGAAGAGCCAAAAAAAATTAAAAATAAAATAAAATAAAATACTAGTGCATAGGATAGCATATCTAACACAAAGGGAACAGCTAATATATTCCAGACCAGGTCATCTACTTTATAAGTATTACTTTATACTTATTACTTCATCTCTACACCAAACCTGGGTGCCTAGTCTTATGCCCATTTGTCAGATGAGATTCAGAGAATTAAAGTAACTGGTACATGTCCACAGGCTAGTAAGTAAATCCAGGATTTTATCTGAAGGTTTTTTTTTTTTGTCTTTTTGCTTTATCTAGGGCTGAACCTGCAGCATATGGAGGTTCCCAGGCGTTGTAGCTGCTGGCCTTGGCCACAGCCACAGCAACGCGGGATCCAAGCTGCGTCTGCAACCTACACCACAGCTCACAGCAACGCCAGATCCTTAACCCACTGAGCAAGACCAGGGATCGAATTCACAACCTCATGGTTCCTAGTAGGATTCGTTAACCATTGAGCCACAACGGGAACTCCTATCTGAAGTTTTAATAACAAGAAAGTGTATTCAGCTCAACAAATAAGTCTTAAGAGCCCATGTACATGTGGTGGCCTTGTCTGATTTTCTGTCCCAGCAGATTTTCCCGATTATATAAGAGGAACAAAAACAAGCAGGAATAAAAAAATAAGAACAAGACCCTGGGCCATAATAAATATTCACTGTACCCTTTTACCTCCAGGAATAGAAAGTCTTGCTAATACAGATGAAATAGTTTTTGATAGTGATTGTAGACTATAAATCCGGGACTAAAAGCTCTAAGATTTTGGTCCCTAGTTTCGCTGACAATTTTTTCTTCACCTCACATAGTAATCTTCCCCATCAATTACATACTTTGCTAAGTTTATTTATGTAGCAAAATTGACAGCACATGCTGAGAGGCTGTGAGGGGTGGGAAAGGTGAAAAATTCATGTGCATTGCAAGGTTCCTGTGGTACCTTGTCACGCATAGAGCAAAGTGATGATTCAGATTAACCAACCTGCCTTCTTTCTCTAAATAGAATTACAAACAAGTCATCATTTTCCAAAATGATATCCTTGAAAGCATTCCCCCACACTACAATATGAGTTATGAAGTATTCAGAAACTGTCTTGTTAAAAATTCCAAATTTCTCTACTTCAGAACCAGATTCAGACTTCAGATCCTTCTGACCAAGAAGTACCTGCTCGTGGATGTATTCAATATCCATTCAGGTTATTTTTCCTTTATTGTGTTGTAATTTGCATTAGAGCATATGATTCTGATGATGTCGGGGTTTTTTATTTATTTTTCTTTTTAGGGGCTACAAATGTGGCATATGGAAGTTCCCAGGCCACAGCCACAACAACGCTAGATCTCAGCTGTGTCCATGGTCTACACCACAGCTCACGGCAATGCCTGATTCTTAACCCACTGAGCAAGGCCAGGGATTGAACCCACATCCTCATGGACAGGTCCTCAGGTCCATTACTGCTGAACCACAACAGAAACTCCCCTGATAATGTAGATTTTGACCAAAAAATTGTGGCCCAGGCAATAGAGTAGTTACTTAATTGATAGCTGTGGATTTCATCATTCAGTAATCTCTTTTTATCTCAAGTGTTTTCTTCTTGCAATCCATTTTCATACACAATAACATAATGACTTTTGCGGGGAAAGGAAAGAAAACAGGATGGATATTATCGTTTCCACTGTACAATTGGGGAAATCCTGACAGAACTTGAGATCACACTTTCTGGGACGTTTCGAAACAAAGTTCTCCATTTGTCTCCAATTGAGAAGGAGGAAAAGATGTATTCTTATAAGTATAGGTATTATTATTGTTACTATATGTAATATCATTTAAATTACATAAGTATAACTACTTATGTTAATTGTACATCTTGATCTGCTCAAGTTCCCAGGACACAGTACCATAAACTAACTTGCTTGAACACAAATATAGCAGCTCACAGTTCTGGAGTCTGGGAGTCTGAGGTTAATGTGCCAGCGTGGTCAGCTTCTGGTGAGAGCTCTTTTTCTGCCTTGCCGGCAGCCACCTTCCACTCTGTCCTCACATGGCCTTTTCTCTTGTGAAGAGAGAGACAGACAGAGATGAAGAGAGAGCTCTTCCTTTCCCTCTAAGACCATCAATCCTATTGGATTAAAACCCTACCCTTATGACCACATTTAACCTTAATTTGTTCCTAAAAGTCCTGTCTTCAAAGAGAGTCACACTGGGAATTAGGGCTTCAGCACAATGAATTTTAAGGGATATAATTTATCCATAGCATTAATACATTGAAAAATGTTTCTTTTTCAAATATTCCCACTAGAGTTTTATTCAGTCTTTTACTAGACAATGGAATAATGCAATTTTGTAGGGATTTTTCCCTTATAAGAACTTTTATTCATTTCTTACACTGTTTCTAAAGAGAACTCTTTTTTGGAGTGGTTTCTTATAGATATGCTCTGCTTTTTAAAATCCAAATGGTTGATGAGAAAAATGTTTAATATGAAAATGTAGTTTCAATGTATAATTGAATGTGTTTTTTCTACTTATTGCTTATAGAAACTTGAAATGGGGTATTGTTTGTGAAGGAGATCCACAATTATAAAAAGCAGTCTTATCCTCTAAAAATAGGTAAATAAATAAAGCCTATTCTATTGATTCGAATGACCTATATTTCAAAGAATAGGAAGAAAAATTACAAATCAGCATAGTATAATGATTAAATTCATTGTTAATAAAATGTGAATTAAAAATAAAAATCACATTTACTGTCTATCAAATGATTTAAAATCATAAATTTCCAATGATGACAAACTTTTTAAAAATATCTTCATACACCACTGTTTATATTATATATTAATATGATTTTCATTTAAAAAGTCATAAAAATATTCATAACTTTGACTACAGAACTTCTCTACTAGGAATATTTCATAAGAATATTACTCAATTTTTATAGTTATAGAAATAGAAGATTTATGTGTTTAAAATGAAGTGAAATGCTGTGCAGTTTATCTAAATCAAAATTTATGGAGCCATTTAAATAATTATGAAGGCTATAGAAAATGGGAAATAGTTTATAATTTAATGAGTGAAAAAGCAAAATAAAATTTATGAATACCTTGAGATTATAAGAAAGAAATATGTATATATACAAGAGCCAGCAGGGAACATTCGAGTGTGTGTACAGACACACACACACACACACGCACGGCTATTGATGAACATAAATTTTGGGTTTTTAGTCATCTGTTTTCAAAGAGTCAAAGAGTCTTCTTTTTTAATTTATTAGAATGTTTGAATAATAAAGTCTATGGATATAGGAGTTCCCATTGTTTTTGGTCAGCAGGTTACAAACTCAATTAGTACCGATTAAGATATGAGTTTGATCCCTGGCCTCACTCAGTGGGTTAAGGATTCAGCATCACTGTGGCTATGGTGTAGGATGGCAGCTGCAGCTCCAATTCAGCCCCCCTTTCTGGGAATTTTCATATGCCACATGTGCGGCCCTAAAAAGCAAAGCAAAAAACAAAAAACAAAAAAAAATGGATATAAATACAAAAACAATAAATTAAATGAAGTTAATATATAATATAGCATTTTCATACACCTCAGATTTCTGCACCCAGCGGTGTTTTTTCTCTAGCTTTGTCAGCAAAAACTAAAATGAAAAGGAAAGGCAACTGAAACTTCACTAGCACAATGCATGACGATAGTAGGACAAATATACACTAATTATTAGTTTTTTTATAACAAGGTCAATAGCAAAATTTATAAGTCCTTATATGATACATGAAAGAATGCAAAAAGTAGAGAAGAATTTTAATTTCAATAGTTTTAATTTCTTCTTTTTCACTGTTGCTATACAAAGCCTTGCATAATGTAGCCTTGTATTACTATTGAATAGTGTTATATTTTGAGAAAATCATATAATAAATTAGGTGTCAATAAATGAATTGATTTACATAAATTATCTTAAATTTTAATTTATGTAAAACAGAAATACTTCCATATTACCTCTGACTAGATGGAATGAATATAAAGAAAGGAATATAAACTTTAGATTCAGATATATTAGGTACACATAATAAATCTTTCTTGAAAGAATGAATGAATACGTTAATACATAAATGAATACATTGTCTTACTCTTCTTTAGATTGCTCTTCCTGTGGCATGTTACCTATGTCAATGTTTCTTGAAGCGTGGTCCCCAGCCAGCAGCAACAACATCACCTGAGAACTTGATGGAAATGCCATTTCTCAGCCAATCCCCAAAACTCTGGAAATAAGGCCACTGAATTCTCTGATTTGACAAGTTCTTCTGGTGAATCTCATGTGTGCGATGCAGGCTCAATTTGACCAATTATCTAACCCAATTAGCACTGCATAGACCATGAATTCCACAGTCCCCATCTCACCAAAACAAAAGGAAGTAACTGGGTTCACAAAACACATGTGCTAAAGAACGTGTATATAAATGTGAAAGTTAATCTTAAATTAAAGTGTTAGGGAGAGTGTAAGAAAAGTTTCAGTAAAACTTCAGTTAAAGAAGTTAATGCTATAAAGCCTCAAAAATCTGAGAGAGATAGATAACATAGTATTTATAGGAAATCCCTAAAGTAAAGAAAAATAATTAAAGAGTATGTTTGACAATAGGATTTAGGTAAGCCAGGTCAACATTTGATCAAAGTATAAGACAAATCCACATCAGGGTGGAGACTGAGAAGCTAGTTTGCCAAAAGGCCAACCAAGAGGTCCCTGTGGGAAGAAATTCATACTTTGGATCCTTGTGGGAAAAAAAAAATGAGTATGGAAATCAACTTTGTCATTCACCAGGGGACTCACACAGGGAGAAACTATATAAGCATTTCTGTTGCAAGAAAATCTTCAGACAAATGTCTAAATCCTATTTCTCCAGAGAATCCATTTTAAAGAGAAGGCTAATAAATGTGATCAGTGTGGGTAAGCATGCTGGCAAAGACGATATCTTCGTGTTTACTCATGAGTCGTAGTGGGGAGAAGCTGTATGAAATGCAATCAGTATGAGGAGAAAAATCTAACTAGACATCTCTTGCAAGAGCCACATAAGAAGCATTCCTAAAACACATGCAAGTTACTTATGGGTCACCTGCTCTTAAAGGATTACTTATGCCACTATGCCCCTTGGTTGCCTGTGGTAAATGAGTAAATTCTACTCAATGCGACAAAAATCACATGTGGTTATTATGTGTAAGAACATTCTTCAAGTCTATGAAGGCTATAGAAAGTGAACAACACGTAATGCCTTTCCTCCAAGAAGACAGCAACCAACCCACAATGATTACTCGAAATGCACTCAACTTCTTTTTCTTTTTTTGGCCACACCCGCAGCATATGGAAGTTCCCAGGTCAGGGATGGAGCCCTTGCCACAGCAGTGATCCTCAATTTTTTAAAAGTTAAAATTCTAAGTAAAGCAGATGACGTGTTTAAAAGGTGACAAAATAAAAGGAAAGGATACATTTTCTCCCAGTGAGTGGAATCTGGATAGGAAGTTGAATATGAGATGAAAGTTGTGGAAGGAGGACAGACACGGTTTCAAAGGTAAAGTGGCTTAGAGAGGACATTCGGAGGTGAGAAAAGAGAAAGAAAGATTGGGGAAGAATAAGTGAGAGTCAAGAGAGAAAGGAAGCATGATATGGTAGAAAGAATACTGCCCCTTCCAAAAGACGCCCTTTTCCTAATCCCCCGAATATGTGGACATGTCAGGTTACATGGCAAAGGGAATTAGGGTTGTAGACAGAATTAATATTACTGATCACCTGCCTTCAAGATAGAGAAATTGGCCTGAATTGTCTGCGTGTTCTCAATGTAATTACAAGAGACAGAGAAAAATTACAGAAGAAGCAAGGTTAAAGTGATGAAATTGCAGGTTTTGAAGACGGAGGAATGAAGACTACAAGCCAAGGAATAAGGCAGTTTCTAAAAGCTGAAAAGGCAGGAAAATAGATTCTCTCCTCTAGCATCCAGAAAGAGACAGACAGGATGACATCTTGATTTTAGCCCAGTAAGACTCATTTGAAGTTTGACCTCTAGAACTATTTGGCAATAAATTTGTCTAGTCTTAAACTAAATGTGGGGTAATTTGCAAGAACAGTGATAGAAAAGCAGCAAACACGGATTGTGGGTAATGTGTTCTATAGAATTTAAGGCAATGCCTGGAAGGCAGACTGGTATCATGGTGAGAAACACCTTGATTTTTAGGGTAGGCAAGTCCAAATTCAGAACTATGGTGAGAAGCAGTCATAAGTTTTGATCTAGGGATTTGGGGGTTGGGTGAATTGTGTAGATTTAATCTAGAGGCAGTGTATAGGATAGATTGGAAAGGAAAAAGACCTGAGTCTTCCTGGGAGACTGAACAAAGTTCAAGTCTAAAAGGCAGAGGTAGAAAGAATAATAATAAAGAGAAAGATGGGTTAAACATAAAGACAGATCTACTTCTGTGTGTTGATTTTGGAACCTGGGGTAAATTGGAGGAGTCAAAGCATTTCAAGGGCAGATAAATGAAAAGAATATATATACATTCACAAAGTCAAAAGAAACCATGGGAATGGGTGAAACAGTAAGACAGTCTGTTAACATCTGAAAAATGAAAGATATTTTTATTTTTAAAAAGTAGAAGATAATATGTTCATTGGATTTGTACAGTATTTTATAGATCCAGGATGTGGCAGAAACTCAGCTGCTTGCCAAAATAAAATTTCTCCTTCCATCAAATGGGCATCATAACTGGATACAAATCAAGACTCGATTTCCCAGTCTCCCTTGAAGTTAGGTCCTAAAACTCAGCTCTCTCCTTTGGAATGTGAGCAGAAATGACATGGGGAAATTCTTCACCAGAATTTTTAAGAAACTTGGTGTTCCACTTTCATATTTCCTTTCCTATCGTTCCCAGAGGGATTTTAGAGCCCCAAGCTAGAGGGGGACAGTGTACAAGCATGACTGAGGGGAGGCAGGTTTGAGCAACCTCCCAGAACAATTAAATGAGGATGAGAAAAGCTTCTATTTTGTCAAGCCACTGCCATAGAATTTCTGACACATAATGTGACATTGGTAAATCCAGTTGTGACTTTCTTTAGATAACGCCAAACTCTTATCTGTGCAGATTTAAACACACGCAGTCACACATGATCATGGACATAACTCCTTTAAACTCTACATTTCTTCATTCGTTTGCAAAGTTGGGAATGTTACTCTCTAGAAACACATTAGATTGCATAAATTGAGATCAAAGAAAAATCTATATCAAACACATCAGCAAGGCATAAACAAAAGACTAATCCAAAGGAAAGTGGAAAGTGCAACAACAAAAAAAGAAAGGTATTTATTTTTATCCCAATTGAGAGACCTCCAGGATTCTACATTATCACATTTTCATAAAATGAATGCACACCTATGCACACACACATATATAGTGTAAACTAAGAAAACTTTGAAAGCTCAAAGTGATAATAATTCATAAATGATTTGGGTTACCATGGGGGCCACATTTTTTCTAGGATGACAGAGGAGGAGCCAAGGGAATGGTTTCTAGAGGAAGATTTTCTGAACAAAAACTTCATCTACTTTTATATGTTTTAGAATGAACTACAAATGTATCACCTCACAGCTCATTAAGCTTAGAGAAGGAATAATTTAGCTAATCATTATCCGGCCTTAATGATGCATGGAAATGGGCTGAGCTCAGCTCCAGGCAGGACGACCTATTCTCAGGAAAGGGCAGCCAGGCCAGGGTAGCTACTTCCAACTTTCAACAGACTGAGAGTCAGATGAACTGAAGGCAGAGGGCAGAGGAGGGGAAAGAACATTCGGTTTTGATACTTCAACCTTTCGGTATTGTCAGCGGTTCCATATGCTGTAATCCACGGTAGAATTAAAGTCAAAAAAACAACCTGGTATTTGCCTTTGGGGTAGAGGAATATCTGAAACATCCTATAATTCTAGGATAGAGAAAAGATGGAAGAACACTGTGTGTTTATAAAAGAGATTTCTTGCAGCCAGCTTTGGCACTCAGCTTTAGTTCATACTTAGCATATTCCATTTTTTCATCCTAGCCTCTACTACTCCTTTGCTGGGTAAATTTCAGCTTTTGTTTCCCTATTACAAGTGCTTGCTGGTTTCTTTCATCACTCTTAGCAACACTGCAAAAGAATTATCTGTTTGTCTAGTTCCTGCATTGAACAGAGTATTTCCGAAGAGCCGGAAATCCATCTCACAGCTCTGTGCCTTAGTTCCCTTGCCAGAAAAAAAAAAGGATAATTATGATATCACTAACCTCACAGAGTTGTTATGAAGGTTAAGTTGGTTAATACGTACAAAGTGTCTTGAATCGCGCTTGGCATATGGCAAGTTCCACAGAGGTATTTGTCATCTTTGCTGTTGACTACCATTGTGCACATGAGTTAAAATATAATCTTTGTCTGTTAAGGATTTCAACCTCTTTAGATTTTAAATTTAAATTAAAATTTAACATTTGTATCCTTACTCACATTGATCACATTTATTTTTTTTTAAATAAGTGAAGATGTAGTCTAAAGTTTAGTTCTGGGGAAATGATGATATTGCATGTTTATCTTAAAACACCAAAGGAAGTAAAGTGAAACAAAAGGTGTGGAGATTCAGGGGTGCAAATTGAAATCACCTTTGCAAAATTTTGAAAACAATTGAAGTTACGTGATATGTATACACAATTCATGAAACTATTTTCTTTAAATTTTGTATGGAAATTTGCACAAGATCACGTTCAAAGAAAAGGTTACTCCTCAGTTTTACATTACAAGATAAGCATATTTAATAACCACATAGCTGTCTCTCCACCTCATATACACATCTCCATTTGACTCATCTCAAAAACTGCCACCATGTTCTCTATTTTCTTGATCATATGACTTCTCAACTTCCATAGCTTTCAGTGGCCCCACATTGCTTGTCAGATTAAGCAGACACTCATAGAGGACCTGCCATTTGAGATCCTTTTATTTTTCAAGTTGAAATGAGATTCATATAATGTAAAATTAACTCTTATGAATAATTCAGTGACATTTAGTATGTTCACCATGTTGTTCAAACAGCATCTCTGTCTGGTTCCAAAACATTTGCATCACTCCAAAAGGAAAACTCAAGCCCATTAAGGACTTAACATTGATCACATTTCAAGGGTTCAATAGCTACATGTGGCTAGTCGTTACCATATTGAAGAAACCAGAAATAGGACATATCCATCATCACAGAGCCTTCTCTTGTGGTGTTAATATAAACTGCTCTCCTGTCAATTTCCTAAGTCCTCTTCTTTTTCACTAAAGAGAAGGGATCATATCTAATTCATCCATCACTTTTCTTCTAGTACCAGCATATTGTTATTGACTGAATAAATCTACAGGAGTCAGATTAGCCTATAAATTCTCCCCTATATTCAAAAAGCAACCTTAATGCATTTCCCAAGTTTCAGACCTATAAACCAAATTTCTGCTGGAAATTTCCAATAAAATGCCCTATAAATCTTCATATTTAACATATTTAGCATCTTAGCATCACGTTTCTTGTTGTGTATTGTTTACATTAACTAGTGACACCAACACCAGTGCATAGTCATGTACTAGAATCTTTGAAATTATCTTTGGAAGAGAGAGCTAGCTATCTCTTAGAATCTGTTTCCTTCTTCTTCACCTGGGTACACGACTCAATTATATTTCTCTGCCTTCTTTGTGTTCAAGTTTGGCTATGGGACTAAGAGATAATGTAATGGAAGTGGAAGCTATATATTTAATTTTCAGGCTGGAGCTTTAGGAAGTATATCTTCTTAATGTTCTCTTTCCCCTTCTGCCAACTAGATGAAAGGATTCCAAGCATTAGGTAATTACAAAGCCATAAGATGGCACATTTGGGGTCCCTAAATCACCACATGGAGGAAAGACAATCTCTAGTCAGGAGCATCTGCTTTAAAAAGTTGTATCAGAAATAAAGCTCTGTTTATCAAACAATGGAAATTTAGAAGTTGTTACAGAATATAGCATAATTTTTAGCAGTATGGCACATTTTTCCTTCTCTGATCCTCAAATTTTGTCAAATATAAGTTATGCTGACCATACACCAAATAAATACTTTTTATTTGTGTCTAGTATCTTCCAGTATCCTGTGTCTCCTCCGTTCCAATTTTTACTAAATATTGTATCTAACTCATAATACTTTCCACTAAATTAAGTGAACAATCCTTGTGTAATCCTTTAAAATCCAAGAGAGCCTTTCTAGTGCTCCCTGTTTTTAAAATCCCAAACGTGGTGCCCCCACCAAATCAGATTGTTCATTACTTTTGGGTTGGTCCCTCCTTTCTCACTTCCATGCCATTGCTCAAAATGTTCATTTTGCCATAACACTCAAAATCATATTTACCTCTTAAGGCCATACTTAAATTTCATGACTTCCATTACATTCTTCTCACATTTTCCTATTTGTAGGAAGTCTTTTATGCCCTTGTGATCCCCAATATACTATATTTTATGATCATACTTAGAATACTACATCATGAGAGAATGACAGACTGTATATAATAGTTCTAAACCTATCAGAACCATAGTAAGTATCTTAAGTGAAGAAATCTCAATTAATTTTAAGGTTTTTTTTTGTAAAAAGGACTACCAGATACAGTGCATGACCACAGTAATTGTTTTAAACACTAAAAATAAGCAAACAATATAACGTCCAAGACAATGAGTAAGAGCAAGGCTTATGAAGAAGCCACAGGCTGAATCGGAGCCACTTTCTGCCTCTAGAAGCTCTCAGTCTAAGACTATCAGCTGGAGGAACTCAAGCTAGAAACCTGAACAGCGTCCCTGGCATCTGGAGCTCCCTCCTCAAACCCCCAGCTCCCCAATCCATCAAGAAGTCTCACTAGTGTCACCTGCCAAATAGGTTTCAAACCTGGCTTGTTCTCTCCATCTAATCCAAGTTATCATTCCCTCTCACCTCAAGCATCATGTGATATTTGACATTTGCCTCTTGCCTCATACAAACTGAAGATAATATGATTTTGTTCTTTGTTAATTATGTCACCTCCCTTTAAAACTCCTAGTGGGTTTCTATTTCTTTGGGGATAGAGACAGAACTCCAGGTAGGTCTGCGCCATACCTCTCTCAGCTCCTGCAATGTACCTCTCTCTTTGCTTTCTCTTTCAGCCAAAAATACCTTATACTGGTTCATAGCCCATCACAAGGTCTTTCCTTAAAGATATCTTTTCTAATCTACTGAATTAGGTCTAGTTGTTCCATCACAGTTACCCTAGCACAAGGTCCTCACCTTCACAGAATTTGAAACCATTTTAGTAATGTACTTGCTTGTAAGACTGTTTGATAATCTCCCTTCACACTGGGAGATGGGTCCACATAAGTCTGGGGAAGACAAAGACTCTGTGGATTTTCACTGATGGTTGCTTCCTTGACATATGAAAAATGCTTCAAAATATTTGTTAAAGTGAAGAATGAATGCATAAATGAATAAATAAATCTAAATACATTCACCCTTTTCTTTGTGAACCCTGTCTTAGGGAGTTCATGTTACATTGATGAGTCATACATGTAAACTAGAATTACACTGCATTATTATAGAAGTAAGTTAAAATAATTACAAAGACACAAATGCTCTTAATTTTACCAGGTAGTAGAGGAAAGGTCAAAATGTGAAAACTTTGCAGCTAAATCTTAAAGAAGTGAGAGCAGAGCACACTGAGATGTGTCGTAGGATGTAGAAATGGCGTATCTATCAAATGGTCTTTGTACAGAACAAAAATCCAGGAAAGAACTTGGCCTGGGTGTGTGTGTTGGTGCAGTGGGGGCAAGGCTGGGGGAGAGGCAGAGAGAGACAGGGTCACATTCTGAAAAATATCAGTAATGTAGCAAATTAGAGGACATAGACCCTAGAGGAGAGTCATAGAAATAAAGATAAATGCAGGCAGTTTATCCTGAGAAATGCAATTTTATGTGTTTTTAGAATTAGTTCATCTTAATTTACATAAATGCAGTTACCTAGCTATATAAATAAAAGTGATACAGTTTATAAAAACTTTTAACTCATTTTTTTCATGAAAATTCTCTCAGTTGGAATATATGTTATTAGGCATATATAGTCATGTTTTTATAATGTTAGCTGCAAATGCTGTTTTTCATCCTGAAGAACAATACTAAAACTGCTATTTGTGTTTTCAGGTACTGGTGTATTTCGGTTTTTTTTCAGGGATTGCATAGTAACTATTTCTTTAACTAAACATTGAATATACTATTCAAAGTTTACTTAGGAAATAAAATACTGTTGCATATTTCCTGGTTAGTTATTTTGTAATAAAATTCCCAATACTACAGCTACACATTTCTTACCATTACTAACTTTCCTTAAAATACACTCACACTCACATACATAAAGACACATAATGTTCCCATTTGCTACACCTGTAAAAATAAGTACTCAAACTTTTAGCTAGCTAAAATATTTCAAGGTTATTGTACAAATAAAGCACCCCTTCCACCCACCCTCACCTCCCACTTTGGCTTTTTATTTAGAAAGACTAGTTTTAGTTATAAGAACTTTTGACCAATCGCTGCAGTGACAAAAATACTGAAAAAATTTTTGCAGAGTAATAATGCATGAAAGACAATACATTTAAAGTTCAAGATATTATAACTTAATGTGTATTTGTGTATGTATGTGTAATCCTACTATATTCCAGTGAAATATTGTACAGCTGATATACTTAATAAACAAAGATACAGTGACTGATTGAACTTAACTGACTTGCCCAAGTTCACCTGACTAGGTAATAGAAAAGTATCAGACAATAAGATGTTTGACAATGAGTCTAAGTAGAATTCCAATACTATTAACAATCAGAAGTGAAAGTATTCATAGATATCACAATATAGATAGAAACCTTAGGGATATTTCTTCTTAGTTAAATATGTGTCCATTCTTCAAAAATAGCAGTCTACTGTTGCCCTTTATTGGGTCCAATGGTTTCTGGTGTTATTTTTAGTTCAAGTCATAGACAATAATATTATGCTTAAATATTTTATTGTTACAAAAATAAACTGAGTTTTTTAACTCAATGAATTTTATTATACTCATAGTTGTACAACCATCATCACAACCCAATTTTACAACATTTCCACCCCAAACCCTCAGACCACCCTCCCCCCACCAAGCTGTCTCTTTTGGTAACCGTTAAGTTTTTTAAAGTCTATGAGTCAATTTCTGTTCTGCAAAGAAGTTTATTGTATCCTTTTTTTTTTCAATTCCACATATAAGGGATAGCATATGATGTCTGCATCTCACTATCTGACTAACTTCACTTAGCATGTTAATTTCGAGGTTCATCCATGTTGCTGCAAATGCCATTATTTTTACTTGAAATCTTTACTACAAATGACAGTAAAATTGAAGTTCCTAGGTTCACTACAAGATGTTATAGTTATGGTATAGTCAATTAAAAAAATGCTTTTTGTCTGGAATACTCAGGTAGCATAATCATCTTATTATAGGAATCAACATTCCAATAATAAAGATTGGCTTAAATACATATTTTCATCTATGCATTTTACTAAATGACTTTTATTTTTAACTCTGGGCCTGTGTTAATAACAAGGAAAAGAATCAGCGTACACACTTTCCTTCATTTTAATGGTCTGCATATTGGACTTATTCAAAATAATGCATAAAGCTTGAACTTAATATATCTGATTCAGTCTGACAGCACTCATTTTTACTTATAAGAAATTATAAACTGTATGTCATTGTGATCTAGACGAAACTAATCTTAAGTTTCTTAGGAGAATATTGTTGTTGTCTAGTGCAGAAAATTGAAGTTTAGAATCATATAATCCTAGATTAGTTTGATTCTACACTTTGCCATGAATGAATTACCTAAATGACTGAGAATTTTATTTCCTCATCTATAAAATGGGATAACAAATACCATCTTTTAGTGCAGTGATGAGTATTAAATAATATATTAAGTGTTATAATAAATACTATTACAGATATTTCAATATTATAAAATATTAAATGGCATTAATTTAAATAGTGTAATTGATATTTTGTTTTACTCTGCAGACTTTCACTTCTCAGAGGCTGAGATACTATTGAAAACTTAATATTTTGAATAACTTGTTTTTATAATGTTTTCTTGACATTACTTTTCCCATTCATTATAAAGGCTCGTGTTTGTTTTTTATGGGGTATCCTTTCTCAACTCTATATCTTTCCATAATTGCTGTAAGTTGTGGTGAACTTAGCCAATATGGAGATGTTATCTTTGTTGACTAAAGCAATTTTCTCTAAAATAAACATAAATTTTGTGGCTACCCAAGAACCCTGTTTGTGTACATTTAGAAAGAACTAACAATGTGGTTAGTTGGAAAGATTTGGGAGCCAAGAACAATGCAAACAAAATTTTCTTAATTTTAAATGGTTAACAAAGTAACTTAAAAGAGTTAGCTTGTGCCAACTTTTGAGTAACTCTTTCCTTAAGATGATTTAAGGTAGACAGACATATCTGGTAATTTTGGCCCTTTAGTCAGATAAAAAATGTCCTACGGACGTGTCACATTGAAATAAAGACAGTAGTGAATATCTGTGGATTTTATTTATCCAACATCTCCACAGTCCTTTCTTCTAATAAAAGAAAGTACTTTTTCTGGATCAATGACTTGACCCAACCCTAACCCAAGATCTACATGGTTCGGATTCTGTAGACTCTTTTACCCTTGACATAGGCTTAAAAACACTAGCTAAGCTTCACTAATCATAATTCTCACAATTCTTTTATTTTATTTTTCTTCTTTATAGCCTCACCTGTGGCATATGGAAGTTCCTGGATTAGGGGTCTAACTGGAGCTACAGCTACAGGCCAGCGCCCCAGCCACCCAATACTAGATCTGAGCCACAACTGCAGACTACACCACAGCTTGCAGCATTACCAGATCCTTAACCAAATGAGTGAGGCCAGGGATCAAACCCACATCGTCACAGACGCTATGTTGGGTTCTTAACCCTGTAAGCCCCATCAGGGACTCCTCACAATTCTTCTTTGTATATACTATCATCTATCCATCTATCTATCGTACATCTCTTCCCTCTGAATTCCCAAAGATGATATGATGTAAGAATGGACCTCCCTGTGACCATTTCCCATTTATCTCTCAGTCACATGTGGAAACCTACCTGCAACAGCAGAGAATGAAGCCAGAGAGGAAAGTACAACCCATTCAAGTATTTATGCTGTTGATCATTCATTCAACTAATATGGAAGTATCTACTATGAGACAGTTCTAGGTACCTGAGGTATATCAAAAAAACAAAAGAAATAATCCTTGTCCCCAAGGAGCTAACATTTTTGTAGGGGAAGGAGCTAGAGGAAGAAAGGGAGAGTTGGAATGGGAGGACAGAAAAATATTGAATGAACATAATGAAAATTAAGTTATACAATAAAGGCTACATTAAAAAAGCCAGATTAGACTGGATCAGAACTGCCAGGTTCTGTTTACATAATTCAATAGGATGTCCAGAGTATGGTTCATTAAGGAGATAAAATCTGAGCAGAGACTTTAGGGAAGTTAAAATAAAAATCATGTGGATGTCTTTAGAGAAAGCTAGGTGGAACAAGTACAAAGGTCCAAAGCCAAGAAATGGAAAGGAGACAATATGCCTGAAGCAGAGAAAGAAAAAGAATAGTAGGGGACAACACTGCTGTGTTTGCTAGAGAGTACAGAACATACAGAACCTCAGCTAGTACACCAACTAACAGAAACCATATGATCATATCAATGGGAACAGAAAAAAAAAATTGACAGCATTGTCCAGTGATTGTGATGGCTTTCTGCGTTGTATACTGTAACAATGAGAGACAAAAATGATAAAATTATGTAAATGTATACAAGAGATATGGAAACAACAGTGCTAGTGGTTATAAATATGAGATTATAAGTATTTGTCAAGAGCAAGATTAATCAAATTCTGAATTTTTTTTAGTCCTCCTCAGATATTTTAGCTATCTATGTACATTATATTTTTAGAAATCTTTAAAATGAAATTTATGCAGTATAGTTGGATTTTTAAATGGGAACCTAAACTTCTCAAACCATACTCCCACACTTACAAAAGAATTGCTTTTGTAATACAAGTTTTATAATATAAATTTTCTTAAGAAGATAGCAAATACCCGTGTTATTTTTATAGTACTATTTGAACAGGAACAGCTATGACTATGGTAATAAAGATTTGGGGGCCAAGATCTGCAAAACAGAATTAATTCCTGATGAAACCCAGTTTCTCTATGTATTGGGCAAATTCAATTTTATAAAATTCTTCCTTAAAGAATAGAGTGTAATCTTTGAAAAATAGAACATTCTGCATTACATTTAGTAAATTCACATCATTTAGTGCACCAAATACCAGCAAGCTAGAATAGAAATTGAAAGGTTCCTATTCAAAAGGGGGGGCTCTTCCCTTCATGCTTAGAATGGTCTTTTTTTGGGGGGGTCTTTTTGGGGCTGCACCCATGGTATATGAAGGTTACAAGGCCAGGGGTCGAATCGGAGATGTAGTTGCTAGCCTACACCACAGCTACAGCAATGCTGGATGCAAGCCGCATCTGCAAACTACACCACAGCTCACAGTAATGCAGGATCCTTAACCCACTGAGCAAGGCCAGGGATTGAATCTTTGTGTCCTCATGGATACTAGTCAGGTTCGTTAACCGCTGAGCCACAAAGGGAACTCCAGAATGGTCATCTTTCTATGTGGAATTCTGATGCATGTATACACATCAGCCTGCCCGATTCCATCTATTTTAAGCCTCGCACATTTCTTGTCACAAGATACATCTTCTGCGAATCATACAAAAATAATAACGAAGTTAAAAATACTGAAATACTTTTTCCTGGCTAGAGAGAATTAGAACTATTTCAAGAAACAATGACATTTGACATGAACTTTGAAAATCAACCTTGTGTGGCAAATTTTTAAAAGAACTGAAACCCTCTGCATTTTAGTCTCCAAAGGGTAACTTCTTATTAGATTATGAAATTACATAGAGTGGTTTAAAAATCAGCTTTGCCAGCCATAGTACCTGGCATCTGCTGTGCACTTCATATTGGATTCATAAGCAGCCCTCCACAGGCCATTCATAGTCACACGCTTCTATCAGAGTGAACATTCTCATCTAAGATGCATATGTGCAAAGTCTTTGTGATACAGATCTACAAAGGACCAAACAAATCTCTGTGTGTGGGGGTGGGGGGAGGGTCAGGGCCTATTTCACATATGCCTTTGCAAAAGGTTCATCCTACCAGAAATCCCCTTCCATCCATCCCTCATTCAAGTTCGCCCCCACTGCCGCCACTCAGCTTCATACACACCTCCTCAAAACTCACTTCAAATCTCTCCTATCAGTGAAGTTCCTCTTTCTTACATTCAACCTTTTTCCCCACAGGAGGAGCTTTCATCCCCTGATGCTTTTGGTTTGCAAAAATTCAAACATCACCACAGCCTGGGCTTGTGCAATTCATATCCCCGTTTCTGGAGGAGAAATGCTTCCAAGAGCATGAACTGAGTCTCCCAAAATCTACCAACCGCATCTCCCCTGAGATGAGCAAACTCTCTTAGCGTAAACATGAATTTTTCTCTAAGCAAACACAGTTCAGTCCCACACTGGTGAAAGAGCACTCCTTCTATTTGCTGAGATTTACTCTGTGGTCTTGAGGCAATTAAACACCGTTACAGACTGAAAACACAGGCTTGTGTGCCCCCCAAATTCGTATTTTGAAGCACTACCCTCAGTGGAATGGTATTAGGAGGTGAGTCATCCGGAAATGAATCAGGATGAGAGGAGGCCATGAGGATAGAGTGCCCTTAGAAGAGTCACGGGAGAGTTTGCTTCCTTCTGTGTTGAAGACAGAGCAGGAAGATGGATTTTCAAGAACAAAGAAGTGGGCGTGGAATCTGCTGGTGCCTCTCCAGCCTCCAGAACTGTGAGAAATGACATTACGTTGTTGATGAGTCACCCAGCTGAAACAAACCTGTCTATCTACATTTGCCACCCAAGTTACACCTTTCCTCCAGAAGAACAGCATCGGTTTTGCTGAATAAGGTCTTTGTGTTCCTCAACCCCATCCTTTTCTGAGAAAAGGGGCTAAGAAATATTTGCCAATCCATTCCATTATCTAGAAATACATGTAAGTGTAATGGAAAGAAGCGGAATTTTGCTGGGGTCCTAGGTGTGTTTAGATTATCCAGGACTTTTGCAGTCAAGCAAAGAGGTTTACACAGAAGCACTTGGGCAACAGAAAGAGCTGCTATCATTTAAGAGATGATGTAATTAGAAGGCCTTGACTTCCAGGCTCAAGTTATAGAGACAGGTTCTAGGAAAAAAACACTCTCATTTAATATGTTTTTTCCTTTAAAACCCCCTAACTTGGTCTTTACTAACCTCTGGGACAAAAGACATGGCGGACAGATTTCAATCCACTCAGTTATACCATGTCCACAGTCATTTATTCTTTAAATAAGCAAGAATCTAGAGAAAGGACAGAAATTTTGGAATCTGAAAGACCTGTAAGTCAATTAACATCTTTGACTTTCTGTTACAGGTAAATGTTTGATTTATCTATAAAATGGAGATTCTGCTACTAATTCCATAAAATTATTATAGGGATAAATTAAGGGGAAATTTTCCTTTCTTCTCTTTTGGTTACTTTTAAAGTTAAAGGGGGAGTTCCCATCGTGGCTCAGTGGTTAACGAATCAGACTAAGAACCATGAGGTTGTGGGTTCGATCCCTGGCCTCGCTCAGTGGGTTAAGGATCCGGCGTTGCCGTGAGCTCTGGTGAAGGTTGCAGACGCGGCTCGGATCCCGCGTTGTTGTGGCTGTGGCGAAGGCCGGCGGCTACAGCTCCTGTTAGACCCCTAGCCTGGGAACCTCCATATGCCGCGGGTGCGGCTCTAGATAAAGGCAAAAAGACAAAAAAAAATAAAGTTAAAGGGAAAAAGAACTTTAAAACAAAACCAAAAAAAAAAAAAAAAAGCCTAGGAGGCACATATACACTTTTCATCTGCTTAAGTCCAAGTCAAATGTAACCATGTCACTTTTTGTTTGTTTGCTTCATGTTGCTCTCACATTGGAGCTCAGAATTTCCCCACAGCCATTATATACAGCAACTGCATTCCCTGGGGGCTTTTCCTTCAAGTTATTATAGACATTTTAGTACGATATGCTTTTAGTTTGTGCAACGTGTTTCATGCAAATCATATCCCAAAATGTTATGCAGAGTTAAATAATTCACTTAGAGAACTCAATAATACATAACAGGAATTGGAAGTAGAAATTAGGAAATATTGGCTAGACAGAGCATTGAAAATCTGCTGTTGTTAATAAAAGAATCAACTCCGGTGAAGCAAAGAATTAATAGGGAACAAAGCAATTGCTGCAGAATGTACAAGGTGCATGAAGATGGCAAGATGTTATAAATTTAATATCCTTTAGATGACAACAGAACTAAAGTAATGTACAACAATATAACGGACATCAAAATGAGAGGAGAGACTCCAGAGGCAGAAATTAAGGAGTCTGTAGCATTTATAAGGGAACAATAGAAATTCCTGTATCCATCTCTCTAAATCCTGAATGTGCTGTGTTTGTAAGATACTCTGGAGGAGTTAAGCATCTGCTTCCCCAGAAGGAAATGAATGGTGGGAGCAGCCATTCCTGCAGCTGCTTGAGGTGTTGTCACAATTCCTGGAAAAGCAGAGGATTTCAGTTCAAAATAAACCTAACTATGAGCATTCATTCCATCAGGTATTGCTTGTTTATCTCTGGAAGAGGGAGTAATTTCTGTGTTTTAGATTTTTCTCATCTGCAAAATACTTATATTTGCTTGTAACAAATGTGCAGAGGGGAAGATCAGAGCTCTTTGAGTCCTGGTCTAATCCTAAACAAACACTGCTGGCTAGCTATTCTTGTACCCTCTTCTCACTGGTTCCCTGGGGCTGAACATACTCTGCTCAGTGCTTTTTTGTTTGTTTGTTTTTGTTTTAATTTTCAAAACTAATTTTATTTTTCTGTTGAAGTACAGTTGATTTGCCATGTTGTGTAAGTTTCAGGTATACAGCAAAATTCTTTTTCAGGGTCTTTTCACTTGTAGATTATTGCAAGCTATTAAGTTCCCTGTGCTATATAGTAGATCCTTGTTATCTATTTTACATATAGTAGTGTTTATATGTTAATTCCAAATTCCTAATTTATTCCCCCCCCTTCTCTTTTGGTAACCATAAGTTTGTTTCTATGTATTTGAGTGATTTCTGTTTTGTAAATAAGTTCATTAGTATAGTTTTTTTTTTAGATTCCACATATAAGCGATATCACTTCATATTTGTCTTTCTCTTCTGGCATACTTCACTAAGGATAATTTCTATGACCATCCATGGTGTTTCAACTGGCATTATTTCATTCTTGTATTTATTAAATCATGTGATATTTATTGAGCTCTTACACTATTTGGGGGACTGATTTCTGAAGTCAAAGCATGGGGTTCTAATCTGAAAGAAACAGTATCATTATAAGAAGAGGAAGAACTCAGAGCTCTCTTTCTCTGCCTGTGCAGAGGGAAAGCCACATGAGGACACAGTAAGAAGGTACTATCTACAACCCAAGGAGATCAGCTTTACCAGGAGCCAAGTTTGCTGTCACCTTGATCTTGGGCTTCCAATCTCCAGAACTGTGCTAAAATAAATTTCTGTTGTCTAAACCACCCAATCTGGTGTTTTGTTATGGCCAGCCTGAGCAGACTAATACAGTCATCTAAGGAGACAAGCAGTGGTTAGTTTGTGCATAATCCAATAGTCAAGTTGCTGAGGGAGGGCTACAACATATCACGATGACTTTGGTTTACATGTTAGCCTCCTGGCCAGAGGACTAGATTAATTGTAAAGAAATAGACCTTTGAGAAATTTAAAGATACAGAAGCAGAATTGCTCCAATCAACTTTCATTTTTCCACTAAGAATCTTCTCATGATCTCCGCCCATTATGTTAGTCTGAATCCACGGTGAACAGACTCTGGAGTCTTTCTAGAAAACTTTCATAGAACGAATGGCAAACACCTTTTCACAGATAATTAGGCTGAAGACTAGGAGTAAGCTGTTCGAAGTCACAGCGTCAATAAGTACTATATGTCTCCTTATCTGTTATTCTCAGTTGCCTATCCTGTTTGCCTGTTTGGTCCTGTTTCCATAACCCATGATGGCTCACAAGATTCTGACTGTGGGTTGACACCAGTCACTGATATTTCTCACCCATAGATATAAGAGCCCTTTTATTAGATTCCAAGTCATAATCAGATTGGGGTGATCCCAGCAAAGGCCAGACACCCATTTTTCAGTCTGAGTTCAACTTAACCAAAGAAAGCAAAGGAAAATGGATTGAGGTTCAAGTAGAAAGGAGTCAAGTAAAAGAATGTATGCTTTGAAGTTTGCGATTTCACTCTATTCTGTGTCCCAGTGTTATACTTAAATGTGAGTGCGGAATCTCTGCTACAATAAACCTTTGACAGATAAAAAAAATATATATCATATTGTGTTGAAGTTGCCAGATGGATCCATCTCCAAATATGGAAACTGAGGCCAGAGTGGCTATGACTCTTCCAGAATCACATAGCTACCTAAAATCATTACATTTATGGGCATGTATCTTACAAGAAATGAATCTTAAGTTGAAAAAAGGAAGGCAGTATGAAATTTTTGTTTTGCTTGGTTTTTAATTTAGAGTCATGAAGACAAGTCGGTACGTAAATCATAGGGAAAAAGCTGCATTGAGGAATTTCTATGTACAAAGTATTTCACTTAAGAAAGCTATAGCCCAGCAAGCAATTTAGTCAGAGCCCAAATTTAGGAATAAAGCTCACTAAATTACAGCAATAATAACCCTAGATTTTCTGCAGACTTATCTGCAAAACCTCCCTTCCCTACCCCAAGTATCCTCACCCTCCCTCCCAGGCTTCAAGCCACACTGTAATCTAAGTTGACTGTTTATTCTTACAAATCTTATTTCATAAATTGCTGTATCTAACATTTACCTCAGTTTAAAGTGCATGACATCAACACTTCCCTGTACCTTCCAATTTTGCAATTCTTTCCAAAATAACAGTCACATTTTTCCAGCAGGATGTGTTTCCTTACAAACTCCTATTGCTGATTGTCCATTTTCTATTTCAGCCAATACGCATGCAGAGCACCTCTTAGTCCTTCTTTATTTCTGAGCTAAAACACTGAGACTGAATTTACTACTCAGTCAACCATGAATCCCTCTGGGAATGAAAAAAAAAATTTTGCTTACCCAAAAATGCTGTGCCTTCCAGCACGGGGATAATTCCTATAATTTCTTTCCAAGAAAGAGATGGTGAGGGAAAAAAGCAGTGGCTTTCTACTTTTAGAAATTATATCAAACAGTCTGGCATTATAAATTTTTGTTTGTCCTGCTTCAGGGACAAACCTGACCTCATATAACCCAAACCCTCACCTTTGGTGAGCTCTGAAGTCAAGCACTGTGTGACTCGCTCCAGGGGAGTTTAAGTTGGTGGGATGTAATTTAGTGTTTCTCAGCAGGAAAGAAACTAACCAACTTTTTATGTCAACACACTAGTCCCCCAACAAAGAACTCAGTCAACTGATTAAAAAGTTTTACCTTAAAAAAAATTAACTGCATAGATTGTGTATCAGTTTTCACTTGACTAAATTCTTCCTAATATATCTTTGTGAGCAGTGATATTTTATACCAAATGATTTGATTAGATCAAGGAAAGAAAATAATAACTCAAGTGTTGCTATGAACACCGATCTAAGATACTTCTGTATACATTATCAGATTTAATTTTATAAGGATTTTCTCAGAATATTTATTAACTCCTTTATCTGCCTACATAAAAGTTGATTGGCCAAGAAGCTTAGATGAGAGCCTGCACCAATTAAGAGGACCTTCAAACAATCCTAAATCAGTTTAATAATTGCTATCCACTGATCATGGGTCACTTTTCTTTTGCAGAAGATAGCAGTTCATATTTATAGTCTGAGTGACTTAAGAGTGTGCACTCAAGGTCAGTGATTCTCAGCTTGAAGTGACTTTGCACACCCCTACACACTGACCCCCTCACCACAAAAATATTCAGTAATGTCTGCAGATAATTTTGGTTTTCACAGCTATGAGGGGTGCTATTGGCATTTGGAGCGTAGAGGCCAGGGAGGCTGCTAAACATCTTACCTGATGGCCCTCCACAACAGAATCATTTGACCCCAAACACCAACGCTACCTCTATTGAGAAGTTCTAGTCTAGGTATTTTCTTTGAACTTTAGTTCGTTTAGCACACCTTCATTTAATACCTGTTTTGCACTGAATATTTTGTTATGGCATAAGGAAATAAATCAAAGACAAAGTGTTGGAGCTCAAGGATTTCACACTCCATGAGAAGAAAGAATAAAGGCAGTGGGTAGTTATTGGGACCTCACAAATGCCAGGCACTGTGCTGGAAAGCAGTGACACAACAGAGGCCAATGCATACAGATACGGCCCTAACCTCACTGAGATTACAGTTTTGTGAGAAAGACAGACATCAAATAATCAGTGTTTCAAAGGAGAGGTACAGGCTGGTTTAAGACTATTTTACTTGAGGATTAGTAAAGGTTGCCCTAAGGAACTGACATTTAAGAGAGTTCTAATGTCTGAAGAGGGATTCACAATCTTGAAGAAGAACATCAGAGTATGTAGGAAGATGTATGAACTGGAAGGAACTAAAGGAAAGACAGAAAAGCAGGTCAGGCTGCTGAGTTTAGCAAGGGCCAGGTACAGAACTGTGATAAATGCTATTCTGCCGGCATAATGTATCCTAACCCGGACTCATTTCCTTTTTTTTTTTTTTTTGTCCTTTTAGGACCACACCAGAGGCACATGGAAGTTCCCAGGCTAAGGGTCAAATCAGAGTCACAGTGCCTACCTATGCCACAGTCACGACAATGCAGGATCCAAGCTGCCTCTGCCACCTACACCACAGCTCACAGCTCAGGGCAATGTCAGATCCTTAACCCACTGAGCAAGGACAGGGATCGAACCTGTGTCTTTGTGGATACTAGTAGGGATCATTACTGCTGAGTCACAACAGGAACTCCCAGACTCATTTCAAAGAGAAATTGATATCAGAAGTAGGATTTGCAAGTTAGGTCTCAGTGAATTAGGGATGGGGAGAAAAAACCCAAGCAAAGGGAATGGAGATTAGAGGTGGCATGGCTTGCTGGAAGAATGACAAGTGTTCAGATGTCTGAGGAGGTAAGTGTGTGGGTGACAGGAATGGGATGGGAGGATATAGAATAATGAGGTCTGCTCCCTCCTGTTTCTTTGTATCCTGTCCAAACACGCGAATGGTTTAAAATGACTTTTTATTTCCCCTCAAGGTATGTGAATGACGCCTAGCAGGCCTTTCTTGATAAGCTTTATGAATTCAAGGAGCCTTAACCTCAGGCCCAGGTAGACTTTGTCCCAGCAGGAGCCTAAATTTGATTGATGAAGCAGGATCTTAGCAAGACCTTTTCCAATCCCCTCTGCCCTGCCTTTCTCTTTGGTACCCTGCATTACTGATTGTACTTCCAGAGCTTCGAGCTCTATTTCACTAAAAAGTCCCAATTCACTTCAGCCTTCATGCCTTTGTACCTTCACTCAATTCTGGGCTTTGTAGAGTCCAGTGGCTTTTTGATTGCCGGTGTTCTTACAACACTTTTGGCAAATCACCCAGCACCTCCCACAAGCAGCCGGCTCTTCACAAACAATGGGAGTGCATGAAATTCAATTCACAACACTGCAGCTTACACATTCCAAACTCACTGAAGAGATAAGCCTTCCAATTAATGATCTCCCTGTGTAATTGCTTTCCCTCGCTTACCCTATTTGCTTTTGATCACGCCCTGTTACAAATTCCCTCACCTGCTTATGCAGTGAGTTCCTTTCAAAGGGAACCAGTGGGGGCTAAAGAGGGTGGGCTGGGTATTTGGATGCACAGCGAGACGGTTTTAAGTGGATTTTTGACCTGTCATTTCTCCACTTGAGCCTCCCTGCATGTTGTCAGGACTACCTGAAGTCTTCTTCCTCATACTCCTCACTTTGCTATGAATACTAGTTGTCTCCTTTGGTTCCTTTTACTCTCTCTTTTAAAGGGCAGTCTGTTTTGAAAAGGATTGACTCACCCATCTCAATTTGAACACCTCCTACACGGCCAAAGCCAATGGTAAGACTAATCAGTCTGATGGCTGATTTCCCCAGTGACAATGCAATCTAGGATGTCAAGTATTATAATGTAGTCATCTGTCCTCACACCTTGGGGCTCTGTGTGTGGCGCATAGGAGTTCAGTAAATATTTATACCATAGTTATACAGATGAATATTTAATAATGACACTAAACACTTGAGGATTTTAAAAGAAAGTGAAAGGAATGAAAACGTGAATAAAAAAGACACTTGTACAGAAAGCAGATGGGTTAGAGACAACATCAGAAGTCAAAGATTCTGACTTAATAAGGCTGGTGGAGGTGCCCTTGATTTAGCAGTTTTCAAGGGTCCTGCTGCCCTTGCTGTGAATGGTAGTGGACAGCTCTCTAAACTCTTTGAGAACACTTGTGTAAAGAAAAACTCTGCTGCCAAAGTCAGAAATTCAGGTCTTAAGGCTGGGACTCAAGTTCAGTTCCACTATCTGCTGGTTGAAAATGACCTTTCCACGTCCATAGCCCCTGCATGTGCCAAAGGAGAGTGACAACAGCATCTATCTGCCAGTCTAAAAATTAGAGGCAAAAGAGAAAACGCATGAGAAATGGCATAAGGAAATGATTCTAAAATGCAAAACTAGCTATAGTTATTTAACAAAATAGAATGGATTAGAGTCCATTATGATGAGGTAGATGACTTAAAAGACATATTCAAGTGACAGGGAAACAATATGAGCTGATGATTCAAAAGTTTGTCTATTAGTTTTATTTTATTTTGATGCTTATAGAAAATGTCTTGAGATGGACTTAACAGGCTATAATAAAAGATACCAGCATTGGAAAATATATGACATGTCACAGTGTTCTTGATAGAGTATTTATTTGAGTTCACCTGCTATAATCTGAGCTGCAGTAAATGCTTAGTGTCTGCATGTTGGCAGAACTTTCACTTCACTAACAATTATTAGGGGTTAGAACATGTCATTATGTCAGGGCATAATGATTTCTCAACTCACTTTCTTCAATGTCTTGAGTTTTTCTTTGCATGGAAGTGTGATTATCCCTGAGCAATTGCTCTTTCCTAAACAGCTGGTAAATGGAAAGAGATAAAGAAAATATGCCTTTATTTCCTCTTTGTCAAATGAGCTGCTGGATAGTCACAAGGGGGAGCTGATACATTATATAAATGAATTGAGTTTTCTACAAAAATGCATTCCACTATGGCTTGAACATCATCACATGTTATCCATATGGACTAATTTTGTCCAATCAAATCCCTTCTCTTGAACCAACACTTCACTGAATACTTTCAATTATGCAGGACTCTACAGGAGGGAGGGATGCAAGTGAGGGGAAGCCAAAGATGAGTAAATTAGGGTCTTTGTCCTCCAGGGCAGAGCCTTCCCAAATCTGACAAATAGAGTGGGAGGCTTTAGATGCATCTTTTCCTGATCCGAGACCAATCCTTCTTTGGTTTTATTAACACTGAAGAGATAGGCTGAATTTTCAAAACCTAAACTAAGGGAGGTCAAAAAGAGGTCACCTCAAGATATTTGAAGCATAAAATTAATCTGACTTTCCTTGGATTTCTAAGCTTCTCACACTGAAGTGATTCTCTCTACATATATAATATCTCCTATGTATGGGTCAGAGAAATCTATACACTTGACCTCAACATTCAAGATCATTCACTTTGATTTCCTTTTTCAAGTTGCCTTAGCCATATTTTTGAAGTTCTCTTGCTCTTTCTCACTCTCTCTCATCAACCACAGTAAAGTAACGAGACACAGAAGGTAGGGGAAGTTACAGAAAGAGAAAGGTGTGTTTTTGTTAAAAGAAGGGGACCTGAGAGTGGGCTATTTTCTAACACTAGGAAACGAATTGTCCAAGGAGACACACATACTGACAAAGCAAAAGACTTTACTGGAAAAGGGCACCAGAGCAAGAGCAATAGGGGGAGGGAATTCAGGAGAAGTGCTCTGCCACTGCCACGTGGCTTGCTTGCAGTTTCAGGTTTTATGGAGGTAAGGTTATTTTCCAGGTTGTCTCTGGCCAATCATCCTGCTATGCCCATATTTGGTCTGACTCAGGCCCCTTCTAGGTGGTGTGCATCTCTCAATCAAGACGGATTCCAAAGTGAGGTTTTCTAGGAGGTCGGCAGAATGTATTGTGCACTGGTGTTTCCTCCCTTTGGGGGGTCCTTCCTGAATTCTCTGAGTGGCAGCACCTTGTTCCTTATCAGGACCTCTTGTTGTGAGACAACTCAATGCAAGTGTGTATCACTGTGTCTGGCCAAGAGAGATGGTTTTAGTCAATGGTTCCTAACATTTTAATCAGAGCATTTTTGAATTATCCTACTTCTTAGGGTGACACTGGAAATGGCCTTCCTAGGCCTCAAGTTAGGAGAAATTTCCCCTGTCCTCCTGTGAATTTAAAAGCATTATATTTTTTCTCTTATAAAGCAGTTGTGCTCATTACCTTCTATGATAGTGATTTGTCTATCCATGGTCTATCCTTGAGTAGATTTTAAACTCCTTCAGCCTGGATCATATTCCAGATCATTTCAATTTTCTTCACATAGCCAAGCACTGTGTTTTATATAGGCCGATGACCACATATATGGTTGTTGCCCCAAGTGAAGAGGGGTGGTAAATGATACTGCAATATCCTGAGAAAGCTCCATACACAGAAGCATATCTGAAGAGTTCCTGCACTTCACGATCTATAAAGAAACATTTCTACCTCCTCAAGTTCTCTATTATAACAGGGCTGTCATTTGCTTTCACAATGGACTATCTCAGCATCCAACTCCTGGAACTAATTTGTCTGAGTTTGCAATTCTAGATAACAGTTCACTGATGCTTCATTACTACATCAGTAACCTAATAAAAAAAAAAAAATTAAGATCGACCATAGGAGAACTTGAAGTATTCTGTCACTTCAGATGAGCTATGCTATCATTAACCTTTAAGGTCACATTAGCTATTATTGAAGTGTCACATATCACTGTGTCAAGATTAAATTAGACAAACTATTACCTCATTATTGTGCTAACAAATCTCCATCCTTTCTGAGTTAATATTGTACAGAACAGAGACTTCCTTAGCTAGTTTACTAGTACTGCACAGATTTAAACTATTTAGATGTAATGTATGAGATCAATTTGCTAGCTGGAAAAAAGAATATTGGAAGCTACTTTCAGTTACAGTAAAGTCATGAACAGATCTGGGACTAAATTACCAGTTGGCATTTAACTTTAAGGCAATGTGTTGAGTAAAAGTTGATGTCTATTGATGTTATTCTGGAATCCTTTTATTTTAATGTCAGAATTTCTCAGATATAATAAAATAACTTAATTTACCTATATAATTTACCTAAAGAGAATACATGGCTTTGAAAACATCAAAGTAAAGACAACTTGCGATATAAAAAAGCAGCCCACTCAATACCTTGTTTTGAAAAGGTTATTATCCAATAAATATACTAAAATATGGTGTATGAGTTGTCACAGACAGCAGACTGGAAGTGTGGGTTAATTCCAGGTTTATGCAATGACTGGGAGAGAGCCAGGACTGTATCATTCCTCCATTCACCAAATATTAAGTCTTACAGCAATGGCTCTGGAAGGGACTTTAGAGTCAGCTATTCAAACTCTTGCCATTTCATGAGTGAGAAAACAGATTCAGAAGGTTTAAGTGATTTGCTCAGAGTTACAGGACTTAAAGCACTATCAGGCAGCAGGACCACTGTGGCACACAGGCTGCCAAAGCAAGAAACTGCAAAGGAAGCGCCCACTCTGCTGTCTCTAAAACTTGTGAAAAAGCAGAATTTGTCAAAATTGATAGATATTTTACAGCATGGGAGATAAGGAAAGTTTTGTGTTCATAATTAAACATCTTTAATAATAAAATTAATTCCTATCATCTTATAAAAGTGCTCTTTCTATTACAACTGAACCTATACAGAGAGACTTATCTTCAGTGAGTACCCAGCCAATCCAGAACAATGAACCTCTGTCACAACTACAAATTATTTTTAGCCATATTTAATTTTAACACATAGGAATCCTTTGTTTTTCTCCCCATTTTTATAAAGTAATAAAACAAAATACAATAAAATTTAGTATTAAAGCTACATAATTAAATATATCTTTGTAAAATTGCCAAAGTAGAACTATTGACTGATAACTAGTGCCATTATGGAATATTTTTAGCTTTTCACATGTGGTTTGTTACAGCAAGGTTGGAATTCAGTATATGAAGCCCAGTTGGCCGCTACCAATCTCTAATGTACAAAGGAATGATTGTTCAAGACTTGAAAGTATATAAAGTTAAGAAAAACCTGTGCTATGGTAGAGAACATGCTAATAAACTAAGCCAAATATCACTGAAATCAAATTGAGGATAAGCTTACCAAAGAGTTCTAAAACTTTTTTCAGAAGCAATGACCCAAAAGGAAACATGAATAGTAGTAGAAAGAACAGAGAGGATGCTTTCTCCCTACACTTCTGAATTGCATCCCTACACTGTCTGGATGAGACGGAAATCACAATGCCAATACTTAAAACCTAATATTTTAGATATTACATTCCAGGGAAAAAAGATGGATGCCTCCAAATATCTAGATGCTGTTTACATGTAGAGCTTTAATTTGTGGTAGCCTCTTAGGCTGCCATGATGGACAAGATGGATGAAAAGTGGGCAGATTTCCTGCTCTGAGACCATTAGCTCATCAAGCAGAGTAGTTTTGTTTTTATATTTATATATTATATTTCCAAGGGAAATTTTATTTATTGACAATAATTCTAACTGAGCTAGACAAAAATGTACAAAATGTATGATGTTTGTCCGGATATTTTATTTTCCATTTAGATGTTAATAATCATGGAGATACCCAGATTTGCTAATCAGACCAAGACTGATCATGAGCATTTCAGATGATTCTTTTTCAACAATGTCTCATGGCAAGTAATTATTTATAAACTATGAATTCATGGTTAAAATGCTGAGGATAACAACTTTCTTATGCAAAGTGGCATGAAGTATACAATCTGAGAAGCATTTCTTTTTCATGATATGCTTTCATGCTTCAAAGTTATTCACTTCCTGAACCAAACCACCTGCTGATTATATAGATAAGTATAGATTTTTTCCCCCTAAAGGTAATGATGGAAGGAAAATTGTATTTGCAATATAAAGTCCTTTATGAGCTGAGACCAATAGTTCCATATTCCCTCACACTCTTATGCCCCATATTTAGTGCCCTTTGCCTGCTCTGCTCCTCTCCCCCACCCACCATCTTAGTCCATCCCACCTATCACCAATCCTTGCTTGATTCATCCTTCTACATGGAGGTTCTTAACATCTTCATGTATATTGTAGACTCTTTTGGCAGGCTAGTGAATTTACTTTTCCCTACCTCAGAGTAATAAGCTTAAACCCATATTAAACATAGAAGATTACAAAGGAAGCTAGTTTTTGAAATTTTTAAAAATAACAATTCTAATAAGATATATATATATCTTATTACGTATATATATAAATATAGATATATATAATCCCTTGTATTAACATATTAAATAGCAAGATCTTGCAGGAAAACTAATGACCACCACAATATTCAATTAGTGATGAGCTGAATGATATTTTGCTATATCAAAAATAACTATAATATCAATAATTGACCACAAAGTCACAAATCTGTCAATACCAAAAATCTTTTGAATAACCACTCTCCACATCTATAACCATTTTTTCTCAGTACTCTGAAGGTAGCATATGTTTGCCTCTACCAAAGAACTTTGTTCAGTGTATTGCCACATTTGCCATTAATTTCATCTCATGAAGTATTTATTTTGAATACTTAAGACACAAATATGTTCTCATTGACAAAATTCAAACAACTAGATAAAGGCAAAGACCCTGTTGACTCTATGACCCCTACCCCACCACTGCAAATCACCTGTCCTAAATCCCATTCTCTTCTACTAAAGTAATAGCTATTTTAAGTTTTATTTGTATTCTTTTAGATCTATATTTTAGGCATTTACACATGCACACACACAAACACATTTACATACATAAATATATGTATGTATAAGGCACTGTGTGTGTTTGAGAAGTTTTTAATAATGAAGAATAATGTAACAAATTCCCATAGCCCAAACATCAAGATAATAATATCTATTAATACAATATTTATTCAAGACTTTCTCAAGGAATGATGCATTAAAGATAAAGATAAAACTTCCTTCAGCTCTGAGATCCCTCCAATTTGATTACCCTGCATGCTATCTGAAACTTCAAGAAAAAACACATAATAAGTTTGGTTCATTTTTATACATGAGCTATATATATATGTGTGTGTGTGTGTGTGTGTGTGTGTATAAAAAGGTGCATGAAATTTTTAGTTTTATGTACATAAAATACATATTTGATGTATGTTTAATGTCCATGGATCATGTCATACTGTATATATAACTCCTTATCATGTTTCTTTTTTCTCTCAGTTATGTTTTGTGCACCCACCCATTTTTCCATTTAGAAATATAGTTTATTTGCATTAAGAGTATCATATGGTGTCCCATATAACTATAACACATTTTATTCAATCATTTACCTTCTGTTAAGTATTTTGCTAGTTTATTATAAGTAATGCTACAAAGAGGATGCTCCCAGTATTTCTTTATAAATATGAAAAAGTTTTGCTTTGCAGAATTGGAATATATGAGCTTGGATGTACTTATTTCTAATTTCATCAGACTATATCAAGTTACTTTCAAAGTGTGTCTATTTAATTTGCATTTCTCTGAGGATGGTATTAAGCGTATTTTCAGCTGCTTATGTGCCATTTCAATGTCTCCCTCTATAAAATGTCCAAATTTGATGCCTAATTTATTATTGAGTTGTAAACATTCTTTCTATATTCTGGAAACAAGTCCTTTGTCTCACATATGTATTGTAATTGTTTTCTACAAATATGTAGCTTTAAAATTCATCTAAGTATTTCAATGAAAATTTTTGTTTTAGTTAGATCCAACTAAAACTGACAGCACTAATGGCCTGAACCTAGCCAGAACACAGATTGGGACTTGAACCCACATGCCGGGACTTGAACCCAGCCTAAACCCAGATTGGGACTTGAACCCATGTGCTAGGACTCAAACCTGGCCTAAACCCAGATTGGGACTTAAACCCACGATTTTAAATTAGAATCATTTATTCTGTGCCATGTCTCTGCGCAGAAGGAATTCACTGAGAGACAAAGTGATAGGCAAGAAATAGATTTATTAAGATAGGACACTTGTGAGAGGTGCAAGTGGGCAGGCGTGGAAGCTCTGCC
This sequence comes from Catagonus wagneri, assembly GCA_004024745.2. NCBI lineage: Eukaryota > Metazoa > Chordata > Mammalia > Artiodactyla > Tayassuidae > Catagonus > Catagonus wagneri. The sequence continues at coordinate 6,541,944 of PVHT021183710.1, read as the reverse complement.
CCGAGGATCCGGTGGGCTACAGTTTTATTATCCAAGGGGAGTGGTGGTCAGAAAAGACTACCTCTTCCTTTCTGGGAGTAGCTCTTCCCTGGTATCTGGTTAGGTGTGTGTTCAAATCAGCAGAAGGGCCATCCTCAAACTTCTGCCCTTGGTCTGAATCTGAATGCAGGCCTCATTACATCGCCCATCCGACAACCTGAGGCATTTCTCATGCCTCCACTAGTCAAGCAACCCTGCCTTGTTCTGATGGCTTTTCTGAGCAATTTATTAACTCACAGTGATCTCCCAACATCCCCTAGGTTTCCCTCGCTGTGATCCTTTATTGGGAGTTCTACACTACCTATGCCTACTCCATCCCTATTACAAGTAGGTATATTTTTCAGATTATACTTCGTGATTTTTTGGTTGTATCTAAGAATTCTTTGCTGTGTTGGGATAGCAGCAATTTTCTTCTTATACTCTTTTAGATGTTTATTATTTTAGATTTACAGTTAAGTCCATGATCTGTCTGTAATCAATTATGATAAGGCTTTCATTTGTCCTAGCTATTTTAAAGACTTTGTATTTTCATACATACTTTAGTATCAATTTTTAAAATCTTATCAATTTATAAGACAAAAACAAACAGTTGCTAGAACTTTACTGTCATTACATTGAATCAGAATAATTTAAGAATTTGATATTTTAACACTAATGAGCACTGCAACTCATGATTAACATATATATCTGCATTTATATAGATCTTTGTCTTCATTAAAGTTTTGTAGTTTTTAATATGAAGGATTTGGCTATGTCTTAAGTATTTTGACTATATCATGCTAATTATTTTGGGCTTTTGGTTCCATTGTTAAAATTTTAATTTTCCAATTATTTGCTTCTAGTATATATAAATCTACTTTCTATTTTATATTAACCTTGTGTTTGAAACCTTGCTAAATTTATTTTTTAGTCCCAGTAATTATTTGTAATATCCTTGGGATTTTCTAGAAATCCTTGCAAATAAGGATAGCTTATCTTCTATTCCAATCTATTCTTTTTCTTACTTTATTGCTATGACTAGCACCTCCATGAACAGTCACCACAATAATGAATATCCCTGTCTTGTTTCCTATCTCAAAAAGAAGTAATTAAGTTTTCCATTTGTAAGAATAATACTGGCTGTGGAATTTTCATTGATGCCCTTTATCACTGAGAAAATTTCATACTGCTCCTAATTTGCTGACAGTTTTATCTTGAATGGAGAGTCTATTTGTCAAATGGTTTTTCTGCAACAACTGAAATAATCATATTTAATTTTCACATTTCAACTACATTTTTTAAAAAGTTTTTATCCTTTTTTTGTTAATGTGGTGAACTACATTGATTTTTTTCAAAATAAACCAATCTCACATACCTGGAATGAACCCCACTTACTCATTATGCATTATCTTTCTTATTCTCAAATTTGATTTGCTAAAATATTTCTAGGAAAATAGCAGATACGCACATGAGGGATACTGAATTTTTTGCAATAGTTTTTCAATTATTATGGTTATCACTGCCCTCATAAAATGACTACCTAAGTATTGCTTTACCTTCAACCCACAAATCTTGATATGTTGCATTTTTCACTGTCTTTGATTTTAAAGTATACAAATGCTATATTATCTAGTCTCTGCCAATCTGTCTGATATTTTCTGCACCCTTCTGCTTCCTATTAATTTCTCTCTGATAATATTGACCAATTTTCTGTTGCTGAGCATGTCTCAAAGACTGCACCTTCACCTTTGTGCTTTTACAATAATTATCCCCTTCCCTTGAACTAAAATCCTCTGCCTCCAGCTCTCTACATTGTTGGGTTTTATTTTCACCTTCCTGCAATAATTTTTCTTTTTCTGTCATTCTGATTCCACAGTCTCCATCATATCATCCACTTTTATTTCTACATGGCATTTTTTACTTGACATAATATGCCTGTTCAGTGCTTTGTTGGTTTAATATATTTTCCCAACTAAAATATTTAGTCTACTAAAGGATTAATTTTATTTTACTCACTAATGTATCCACAAAATTTGGATGGTAGAGGCTTAGTAAATATCTGTTAGGTGTATTATTTTATTTAATGGTCAAAATAATCCTATGGGCTAGCTACCATTTTTTTTTATTTTTTAATTAATTAATTAGTTTATTTATTTATTTATTTAGGGCTGCACTTGCTTCATGTGGAGGTTCCCAGGATAGGGGTCAAATTGCAGCTGTAGCCGCTGGCCTACATCACAGCCACAGCAATGCGAGATCTGAGCTGCATCTATGACCTACACCACAGCTCATGGCAATGCCAGATCCTTATCCCACTGAGCAAGGCCAGGGATCAAACCTGCATCCTCACGGACACTAGTCAGATTCGTTTCCACTGAGCCACCACAACGGGAACTCCTATTTTCTTATTTTTAAAGATGAGTAACATGGCATTTGGGGAAACTAAATAGCATGCTAGATCAGCCTTCATATGATGCAGAGTCAATATTTGAATGCATGTCTCTCTTGCTCCAGAGCCTGCATTTTTTACCCATTGAACCATGGGTCCTAGAATAAATTCCAGATAGCTTGCTTAGATCCTCTAATAGATGCCAGGGAAGTTCAGAAATGGTGTTGTGAGATGGGAGAAAAATAAAATCAGTATTAAAATGTTGCACTTCAGATGCTTACAGAACATGCAATTACATGGCAGGTGTGAAGTTGAATGGCAATACATTTAAAATGCCATCGTTTACAACACTCTTAGAATACCACGTGACCATGAATGAGAAATTTCAGACATTAGCATAGTAAACAAATGTCAACACATTACCAGACAGTATATTCTCAACATTTTACTAATTGAATTGCATAGTTCCAAATTAAAGTAACTTATTTCTAAATGATTTAATGTGGGCAAAGTACAGAAAAATGTCTCCATTTGTGTTCAATATTAAGAGGTATTACATGTATAAGGAACACATCACAGATTCAACGTAACTGTTCTCAAAAGCTTAGCTTCAATGGTAAAAAACAGCAGTTTTTTTTCTGCCTTTTAAAATTAAATTTCCACTTAGTGTTTTGATAAGATATTTTCTTAATTTTCATTTCCTTGAGTGATCCACATTTTACGAGAAAATAAACACTGACCTTAAAAATAAGTTATTTAATTACCTTTTGAGATTTAGTTTCCAAAACTTTCTCAGTCTTTTAATGCCATATCTAATTTGTGTTGTGTAAAAAAGAGACCTTTTTTTTTTTTTTTTTTTTTTACAATTTGTGTCCTACAGCTTTTAGAATGAGGAAAGTGAAAAAGAAGGCCTGCCATTTACCAGAGGTGGGTTTTGGTTATAGTTAAAACTTCTGACCTTTTCACTAATGGGGACAAAGGAAATTGCAAGTCAGATAACAGTTGTTCCAAACCAGAACAAAAACTAATGCATGGAATTAGATTATGACCTGAGGCACAGGCTGATGCAGTGTGGTGTAACAGCCTGAGCAGTGCTCAAGTGAAAGGATGCAATAGGCCTGATCCCAGCTCAGCCACTGTCTGGGGCCTTGGGCAATGCACTTCTTTCTGACTTCAACTTCCACATCTGTTAGGAAGCTGCCTACTCTCTGTTAGGTATCACTAGATGTACTATGGTGAAATATAACAGGAATCAATGTGAATATTTCTCTAGTTAGACTGTAAGACATGTAGGTATGAATAATACCAATGAATATGCATGAATAATAATGCATATTCATCCATAATGATAACAATGCCAGTGCCATTTGTATTGGAAGTTTGTACCACGGATCAAGGTCAGATTGAGGGGACATATAAGAAGGATTTTTTGATTTGCCTTCAAATAAGGTCCATGATTAAAATGACACTCTTGTTTGCACTGTCAATTTCCTCGCTCATCTCTCACTGTGTTGTACTTATAAGGCAAAAAACTCCAGCTTCCTATGTATGCTCCATCTGTCCCTGTACAACTAAATTTGGTTAGATAAAACCGTGCTAAGTAGACTCACTTTAAATACCTGCACTTTAACTTCACATGGGGCATTACGGATGCCCAGAAATTCTGAAACAGATTTATCCCCTTTTCTATCTCCTAGATCACTACTGAAACCGAGCAGGGCTCCATTGGGTTCCTGGACACAAAAGACTTTCTCTGTCCTCCATTTCTTGGTCTGTAGGAAATAGGCCTCATTCAGCCTCCATGACCTTCCCTGAGTTCCAAAGAGTAGTTTTAAACAGTTGCTAATCAGGGAAAGGAAGGAATGTGGAGACAAGGGAGGAACAGTGAAGAAACAAGCGTGTAGCCTTGGAGGCAGGACTCTAGTTTCTGCTCAAGGAATATACTTAACAATATCTTTGAATCTTTCTGCAGAATTAAAACCTCCAACAAATGAAAGATGTTAACACTTGATGAAGGGTTCTTCATTCCAGAAAGAAGTAGGACCATCAGAACCAGTCCTGAGACCACTTATCACCAACACTGAAGAAGAATGAAAGCTTGCATCTACTCTGATCCTTATCTATAACCCTATTTTCTGCTCCAAAACTATAAAACTGCCTCCCATTCTCCCCCAAAGAGGGAACGGTCTTTGAGATATTAGCCTTCTGTGGCCTCCTTTGCCTGGCAAGAGAATAAAAGCTATTTTTTATTCCTATGCCCAAAATTTTGTCTCTGCTATTCAGCACTGGTGGACAAAGTCTGAATTTCGGCAACACTTTTTTCACTTCTTTCTCCTCAAATATTCAACTCATTCTCAGCTTATACCTTAGACTCATTTCACTGAAAAAAATGGAAAAAAATTAGAAGCAAATCCACATGTTATGACTGAAATGTCTACTGCAAAACTACTTTAGCATCTATAGAGTTCTTCGTTCTACCTCTGATGAATGTACTGTCCTCATACCTAAGGCCAATCCCAACTGTAGTGCACTAGAATTCCTCTTTTCTCATCCACATAAGGTCATGATTGTTTGAGTATTCAAAAATCATCACCTTTTACTCTTTATTGGGTCATGTCCACTACCGTATAAATACGCAGTTAATAACTCCCACGTTAAAAACCAACAGGAAATCCTCCTTTGACCCTATAACCTCATCCAGCTTCCATTATCCTTTAATAGAAAATCTACTCAAAATAGGTATCTGTGCATTAATTAATTTGGAAATGATCTCCTCTCAATCTCTCTTGAACCCAATCCGATTAGCCTTTCAACTCTTCATCCCCCTGAAACTTCTCTTTTCAATGATTAGCCCACATCTTACTTCCTCTACCAGGTATACCTGAGAGTTAATCAATCTCTTCTTGAAACTTATTCACTCAGTTTATGAGATATCCTTTTAATTTGGTTCTCTTTCTCCATTAATGGTAGCTTCTCTTCATTCTCCTTGCTTAGTTTATCCACATATCCTTGTTAGCACAAGTTCATGTGCTCGACCCAACAGTGAGGCCAAACAAACACAGATGTCAGAGTTTGGAGCAGAGAAAAGTTTATTGCAGGCTGTGCAAAGAGATGGGTTATTTTTGCCCCCAAACCCTGAACTCCCTGAAAAAAACTGCAAACCATTTTCAAAATCCAGGTGAGGGAAGGAGGTAGGAGGTCAGTTTGTGCATAATTCTCTGATTGGCTGATGGTGAGAAAACAAGGCAATGTCCCAGAGGCCTGGGGGCTACATGCTCATGATCATCAAGTACTTAACATCTTCCATTTGATGGAGGTTTTCACATTTGTAAAACAACTAGGATATGTGCATCAGATACTATTATCTAGAGATAACTCCCAGAGAGGAGTTAAAGCAGAGGATTTGGTAGAAGAGACTGCCCTGGGGAGGCCCCATAGGGTCCTTCTTGGTTACATCCTAATCTCTAGGAAACAGAAAGGCTTGGGTGTCAATTCAAAGACTTCTGTTTTAACTACATTCAATCTCTAAGCATCTCTTCCAAAGGCAATGTCAACTGCAGTCTTATACCTGCCAAAAACTGTCTTCCGTCAAAGACTCTCCTGAGGACCCCAGGCTCATAAACACAGCTACTTACTAGACACCTTTACTTGGGTGACTAATAATGACCTTAAAACATGTTTCTAAAAATGATAACCCGATTTCTCCTCCTGTACACAGCAGACTTGCTTTCCCTGGAGGCTCCTTTATTTATTTTAAAGGCAATTCAAACTTTCCAATTGTTCAGGCCAAATCATCTTTTTTTTTTTTTTGTCTTTTTGCCTTTATATAGAGCCGCACCCACGGCATATGGAGGTTCCCAGGCTAGGGGTCTAACAGGAGCTGTAGCTGCCGGCCTTCGCCACAGCCACAGCAACGCGGGATTCGAGCCGCATCTGCAACCTACACCACAGCTCACGGCAACACCGGATCCTTAACCCGCTGAGCAAGGCCAGGGATCGAACCCGCAACCTCATGGTTCCTAGTCGGATTCGTTAACCACTGAGCCACGAAGGGAACTCCCTGGCCAAATCATCTCTGAATTCTTTATTTCTCTTATACCCCACACCAAGGCAAATATCTCCTAAAAATATACAGACCTGAACCACTCTTCAACACCACTGCCATTATACCTTTGTTTACACCACTGTCTTATCTCACCTGGATTCTTTCCATAATCTCTGGAATTCGTCCTTCCGCTACATGTTTGCCTTAATTTGGTCTAGCTTTACCCAAAGGTAGAGTGATCCTACCACTTATTCTCAAATTCTGCAGTGACAGTCTGTTTTAATCAAAGTAAAAGCCAAAGTGTTTACAGTAGCCTGGAAGGCACCACGTGATCTGGTTCCCCACCAAATCTTAAACCCCCATCTGCTCAGTTGGTTTCTGGTCACACTAGCCTTTTCCTTCTCCTAGAGCATGACAAGCACCAGTCCTCATCCAGCTATGCATGTCCTATTAGTTCTGCTCTGAATATAAAAAGGTGGAAGTGTGCTTAGCAAATTCTCCCTCTATTTGCCCTTTTTTTTTTTTTTTTCCAGCTGCCCCTGCAACATATGGAAGTTCCCAGGCCAGGGATTGAATCCAAGCTGGGGTTGCGACCTAAGCCACAATTTCAGCACTGCCAGATCCTTAACCCACTGTGCTGGGCTGAGGATCAAACCTGGATCGTGAACTCACTGTGCCACAGAGGAAACTCCCTTGTCCAACACCTTAATCCTAAGAAATAGGTTATATATTTACTCTTTTGGTAACTGACAGTCTTTTTTTTCCAACTAAAGTATAGTTGATTTATATTACTTTAGTTTCAGGTATACAGCATAGTGATTCAACTTTCTTATAGATTATATTCCATTTATTTATTTATTTGTTTATTTTTAGGACTGTATCTGTGGCATAGCGAAGTTCAGAGGACAGGGGTTGAATTGGAGCTGCAGCTGAGGCCTACACCACAGCAACACAGGATCCGAGCTACATCTGCAACTTACACCAGAGTTCATGGCAATACCCAATCCTTGACCCACTGAGCAAGGCCAGGGATCGAACCTGCATCCTCATGAATACTAACCCACTGAGCCGCATCAGGAACTCCAATTATACTCCATTAAAAGTTATGAAATATTGGCTTAATTCCCTGTGAAGGATAATATATCTTTCCATCCTTTTTATTTTGTAAATAGCATTTTATACTTCTTAATCCCTAAGCCTGTCTTACCTTCCACCATCCCTCTTCCCACTGGTAACCACTAGTTTCTTCTCTATGTCTGTGAATCTGTTTCTGTTGTGTTATAGTTATTCATTTGTTTTATTTCTCAGATTTCACATACAAGTGATAACATAATCACATGTGTGTTTCTCTCTCTGAAATATTTCACTTAGCATAATACTCTCCAGGTCCATCCATGTTGTTACAAATGGCAGAATTTCATTCATTTTTCTGGCTGGGTAATATTCTATTGCATGCGTTTTTATATAATACACATAAAAATATATAGTCTTCATTCATTCATATGTTGATGGACACTTGAGTTGCCTCCATATATTGGCCATTTTAAATAATTTTGCTATGAATATTGAAGTGCAAGTATCTTTCCAAATTAGTGTCTCTGTTTTTTTTTTTTTTAGATATATATACCCAAAAGGGAATTACTGGATCACATGGAATTTCTATTTTTAGTTTTTTGAGGTAACTCCTTATTTTCCATAGTGGCTGCACTAGTTTACATTGCCTCCAACAGTGTACTAGCATTCCCTTTTCTCCAAATCATTGCTAATATTTTTTATTTGTGGTCTTTTTGATGATAGTCATTCTGACATGTATGAGACAACATCTCATCATGGTTTCGATTTGCATTTCACAGATGATTAGCAATATTGAGCATCTTTAAATGTGCCTGTTGACCGTCTGCATGCATTTTCAAAAAACTGTCTCCTCAGCTCTCTTGCCTATTTTCAAATTAGGTGATTTGGTTTTTTGATGTTAAAATGTATGAACTATTTATATATTTTGGATATTAATCCCTCATCAGAAATACCATTTGCAAATGATTTCAACCATTTAATTGGTTGTCACTGGTTTGTCAACAGTTTTCTGTGCAAAAGCTTGTAAGTTTAATTATGTTCCATTTTTTTTAAGTTTCACTTTGTATCCTTTGCCTGAGGAAACTGATTGATAACAACTATAACTAAAACAGTCAAAAATTGCCCTGCCTGTGTTTTATTCTAGGAGTTTTATTGTTTCTGGTATTAACATTTAGATCATTAATCTATTTTGAATTTATTTTTGTATATGATCTGAGAAATTGTTTTAATTTCATTCTTTTCCATGTAGCTGTCCAGTTTTCCGAGCACCACTTGTTGAAGACACTGACTTTTCCTCATTGTATATTTTTGCCCCATTTGTCAGAGATTAATTGACCATATCTGCATGGTTTTATTTCTGAGCTTATTATTCTATCCAATTGATCCATGTGCCTATTTTTTGTCTGAGTACCATACTGTTTTGATTATTTTAGCTTTGAAATGTAGTCTGAAGTCAAGAAGCATAATACCTCCAGGTTTGTTCTTTATTCTCAATATTGTTTCAACTATTCAGAGTCCTTTGTGGTTCCATATAAATTTTAGGATTATTTCTTCAATTTTATGAAAAATGTCATGAGCATTCTGATAGTAATTTTTTTTTTTTTTTGGCTTTTTTGTCTTTGTAGAGCCACACCTGCAGCATACGGAGGTTCGCAGGCTAGGGGTCCGATCGGAGCCAGAGCCACCGGCCTACACCAGAGCCACAGCATCACAGGATCCAAGCTGCATCTGCTGACCTACACCACAGCTCATGGCAACGCCGGATCCTTAACCCACTGAACAAGTACAGGGATTGAGCCCATGTCTTCATGGATGTAGCTGGATTTGCTAACACCTGAGTCATGACAGGAATGCCTTGATAGTATTTTAATAGAGTATTTAAATAGTATTACATTGGATAATATGAATATTTTAATGAAATTAACAAAATTAGTTCTTTGATCCATGAACACAAATATCTTTCCATTTCTTTTTATCACTTTCAATGTCCTTCATCAATGCTTTATAATTTTTGGAGTATGGGTCATTTCCTTGGTTAAGTTTATTCCTAGGTTTTTTTTTTTTTTGGATGCAATTGTAAACAGAACAACTTTCTCTTTCTAATAATTCATTATTGGTGTATAAGAAAATAACAAATTTCTGTATATTAGTCACATCCTACAACTTTACTGAATGTATTGATTAGTTCTAATAGGTTTTTGGTGGATATTTTAGGGATTTTTATATAGAGCAGTTTACAAAGGTTTACTTCTTTTGCAATTTGGATGCCTAGTATTTATTTTTCTTGTCTGATTGCTGTGGCTAGGACTCCCAGTATGATGTTAAGAAGTCCTCTTTGCTTGTTCCTGATTTTAGAGAAAAAGATTTTAGCTTTTCTCCATTGAGAATGAGTTTGGCTGTGCATCTGTCAAAATGGTGTTTAGTATGTTGAGATTATGTTCCCTCTATTCCAGCTTTGAAAGTTTTTAATCATAAATGGATGCTGCATTGTGTCAAAAGCTTTTTCTGTATCTCTTGAATGGCTATATGATGTTTATTTATCCTGTTGTGTTAATGTGGTTTATCATATTAATGGATTTACAGATATTGCCATCCTTGCATCCCTGGAATAAATCCCACTTGGTCATGATATATGATACTTTTTATAAATTGTTGAATTTTATTTGCTGATGTTTAGTTGAGTACTTTTGCATCTACATTTATCAAAGATAATTGCATGTAATTTGATCTGAAATGGGTCACATCTTCCTCGGAGTGCGTTGGCAGCTGCTACCTTGGTGGGAGATAGGGCTGGAGATGGAGGATTTAAAGTCAGAGCCAAGTATAAGCTGGGGTTCTCCTGTGTTCAATTACCGCCACGATCTTATTGAGGGCAAGGGCAGGACCCAACATGTTAAAGAAGAAATCTTGAGGTTCAGATCCCAGCTGGTTCTATTACCTCTAAATTTGAACCCTCCTCTCCTCCCCAGCAACAGCACCTCCATCCTAGTGGGGAGCAGCATAGGAGCAAGAAGAGCTGAAGCGAGCTAGGCTGCTCACTGGGATAGTCTCAGCAATCCAGTCATAGTCCCAGGTCACAAATTATATTCCATTGTATATATTATGAAACTATACTCCATTGTATATATTACCACAATAGGTTCAGTTTTTTCTTTTTCTATTTTTCTTTCTTTTTTTTTTTTAGCAAATGAATGATCAATTGTTTCAATACCATTTTTTGAAAAGGCTCTTCTTTCTCTATTCAATAATTTTTGCATCTCTGTCAAAAATGAATTGGCCATATTTATGCAGAGCTATTTTGGGGTTTTCTATTCTGTTCATTGATCTATGTGTCAGTTCCTTCATTGTTATCAACTTTATCTTCAGTACTGGGAGTACAGTACAATAGGTAACAGAACTGCTTTCTTTATAACAGCATATCTCTTTGGCTCTTAAATACCTGCTGAATGTTCTTAACTTGATTACACAGCATTAAGTCTCCAAAGATGTGAAAAGTCTATTTAATATCTATACATGTTGTTATATACAAACAGAGCTTTCACAAAAGATAAATATGATGTTAAAATTGCTGAAATAAGTGCCTGATATCTGATTATAAATACAGTGCTTAAATATTTGAAGAGTTTTGGATAATGAATCAAGAAGGGTGAAAATAAAAGAGTATTTTGACCCAACTATACCATCTCTTCTTGTCTCATTAATCAAAATACAAAATTTATCTTCTTTAATCACTTCTTTGTTAAATCAATTTAAAATACTCTGAAATTACCTTAAGTTTCATGAGGTAGTTAAATTATCAGGGTGTTTACTATCTGGCTTGCAGTTTGTTTTGCAGGGGGGCACTACAGACTCAGAGCACAACTTACAGCAGTTCCTTTGAACTGTAGAAAGAAAAGATGATTAAGACACTTGTTCTGATTAGCAAATATTATTTCCCAGTTTGTGGTTCAGAATTCCTTGCTACTTTAAGACACGGACAACCTCCCATGTAGGAGACAGGACTAGAAACGAAAACTGTATAACAAAAAAACTAATTATTAAAAATAGTTTGAAATGGCCCTAGTCTGTATTGGCTATCTGCCTCCTGTTCAAGTGTTTTCAGTTGCATACCCCTTCCTATGATGCCAAGTGCTGTTCTAAGCCATTAACACATACAAACTCTAATCATTAAAGCTTCTATAGGAGGTATGTGTGGCATTAATATTGCTTTCTCATAGATAAGACAAATGGAGCAAAGAAAGGATAAGTAACTTGACCAAGATTATACTGAAAGGAAGCAGAAATATAATCTAAACTCAGATAATCTATTTCGAGGGTGTATGTTCTTAACCTAATCTTTACAATTGCTAGATAAAGGTAAAAAGAAGATATAATCATGAATCAGTGACATTCTCATCCAAAGTCCTTATGCCAAAAGATACGCTCTAGAATTATATGGTGCATATTTTTAAAGCTTAAATTGTTATAGCACAAATAATAATATAATATAAAATGCAATAAATATGATGTTACCATTATGTATGAAATATATATACTGGAACTCCATATCTTATTTAAAATTATCTTATGCTCTCTGAATATCATTTACTCTCTCCGCACCTGCCTAAATTTTTATTGTCTCTCAAGATTCCCTTTTCTTTACATTTGAAAACTGTTGTTCTTATATTCTGAGATAGGAATTTTAGCATAAGACAAAAAAAGCATAATATCTAGGCCAAATATAGAATATTTATGGAACGAAAGTTGAGGATAAATTAGTGGGGTTGAATGGAGAAGATAGAATAATACACAATTTGAACCCAACTAGAATAGACAAGCTTATTACAAAACATAGTTAGGTCAATGGAATATAGTGTCCAAATAACCTAGCATCAAAACATATCTGTGTTTCTAGGAGTTACTGCTGTGGCTCAGTGGTAAAGAGCCTGACTAGTATCCACGAGGACACAGCTTTGATCCCTGGCCTCGCTCAGTCAGTTAAGGATCTGGCATTGCCATGAGCTGTGGTGCAGGTCACAGATGCAGCTCAGACCCCTGTTGCTGTGGCTGTGGCACAGGCTGGCAGCTACAGCTCTAATTTAACCTTATGCTGCAAGTGTGGCCCTAAAAGACAAAAAATAAAAAGGTGTCTGTGTTTCTACAATGACCCAAGAATCCTTCAGACAAGCTGTCAACCGGGAAATCTGTTCCTGGTATAGTAAAGCCCTAGAATTGGCCCAGACAAGACTTGGCTTCCTGGGGCGGGAGAATAGAGAGATAATATGAACAAATACGTTTTCTGTTCCTTTAAAACAGGTATAAAAAAGAGAGGCCTGGATTTTCATGTCAACATGATAACTGAACATTTGTATTGAGGCTCACAGTTTAGTTTTTTCACTTATTGTCCTTACCTGAGGGTGAGAAATAGAAATGTTGTCATAACCGATCTCATCCAAACCATAAACACATTTTTCCACTATCACTGAGGAATGAGATTCACATAATGGGATATTTCTGAGAGCTGAAGTACACACATTTAGAAATATGTTTTTACGAATGCAGAAATTATTTTGAAATAAATTAGACAATGTTAATATAATGCCAATAAAATTGAAGCCTTTGGAGTTCCTACTGTGGTGCAATGGGATGCAGGTTCAATCCCCGGCCGGCAGAGTAAGTTAAAACATCCCACATTGCTGCAGCTGTAGCATAGGTCACAACTGTGGCTCAGAGCTGATCCCTGGCCCAGGAACTCCATATGCCGTGGGGCAGCCAAAAAAGAAAAAAAAAAGGAAAACAAACAACAACAAAAAAATGCAGACCTGAGTCAGACAGAAAAATCTGAAAGCAGTCCAGTGAAGCAGTAAAAATATTCACCCTAATTTAGGGCGAAGGGAATCAGCTGCAACCTTGGCTGTAAAAATTAAGTAATGATGATAAGTGAAAGACACTTAGAAGAGATATATAATGCATTAGATTGCAGAATTAATAACAAGCACAAGCCATAGAAATAGAGTTGTCCACTTAAAAAGCAGCCAAAACTCAACTACTAAAAAGGGTTAATTATGTTCAGCTGTGGCTCTAGTAGACACTCGCGGGGACCTATGCAAATGTTCTAATTCCATGACACAATAACGAAGCACATTTGGACAAGAGCAAAGGATATCAACATGCAATATCAAAAATCTCCTATAAGCCTTTTACAAAAAGTCTAAGAAACCAACAGATAAAAAGCACAAACGCATAAACAAACAGTTCACAGAATTAGAAATTTAAAAGGATATATTTATATAAACTTTATGTATAAAGTACAATTAAAATGCAATGAAATACTATGCTTTGCCTAAATTATTAACAGCAATTCAAAGGTATAATATCCATGCGATGCCTTTCTTAATGTTTTTTAATACGTATGGTGAGGGAATGCTATTTATATTATATTTATATTTTGTCTGTTTTTCCTGTATGTCTTGTAGTTCATTTTTATGTGAGTCATTGCTGAGTTACTGGATGCACTAATAATAATAACTCACATCTTTTTTATTAAATACAGACTTTGACATTATAAAGTATTCTGATTTGCTTCTACATTTCTTGGCCTCATGCCTGTTTCTTTCTTTTTAATTTGCAATTGCCTGGTATACTTTTTCCACTATTTTATTTTAAACATTTAAGAACCTCTTTGTTTTAGATGTGTTTCTTGTATATAACATATTATGACTTTCTTTGCTTCCTTAGGATTATATGCTGTCAATTCAGCATAGTCTTTATCCTCTTCCTCCACAATGCATTTCCTGGAATCCCCTTTTGCATATGGTTCTGGGTAAAAGATTGCCAATATGAGGAAGTTGCAAGAATTTGTAAGATAAAAATGAAAGAAAGACAGTCTTCTCTTGAGGCAGATGCAGATGTACATATGAACACATAAGAAATTCCTGACATATCTAGCCCTTCTCCTCAGACAGACATTTGGTAGGGAATTCTCAGATTCTCAAGAACTGCAACAGCTTCCAGTTTGATAATCACCCACGTTGGTACCTTGGGTTGAGACTTAAGTGTTGAAGCCTCTGACTTGCCAGAGACCCTTCCAGGAGTAGCTTCTCTGATCTCTGTCCCTCAGCCTCTTAAACACATATTTTTTCTTTTCACACAAAGAATTATACCTGAGCACAGAGAATGGCTTCTGTCTTTTGACTGAAACTTGATTAACTGATTTGGACTTCGGAATTCTGTGATTATTTTTCATATTATATTTACCTTTAAATGTCATTTTATTATAGCATTTCTGTTTCTGTCTGTCTCTTTTTCCTTTTTCATCTTTTCTATCACTTGTCTTCTCTCTGCTTTATCTTTAATATTTAGATGTCTATACTTTTTAGAATAGTTGAATGTATATTAATTTTTATATAACAATCTTTTATTTATCCTTTGTATAATGTCCACTTGTTTTCTACAATAAGCAAGTTTGTTAGGTAGACTGTTTTCTTTTCCTTCTTCTGTCTCTTCGCAATTCATTTGAGGAGACATGCTTTAAATCCCAGCTTACATCCATCAGGCAATCAGTAAATCCTTCTGCTTTCCTTTTTCTCTTCCCATTCTCTCTAACTTAATTTTAGTTCTATTGATAACATTATATTTAATGCTTACTTTAAATATATATGACAGTGTATTTTTAAGGCCTTTTTGTTCTTTACTGTATTTCTTATGAAGAGCTCATAAAATATAAACTGACATTATGCAGGCTAATAATAGTATGTCTGTGTTATGTATAATATCAGTTTGGCTAGATATGCAATTTGTTGGCTTACATTGTCTTTTCTACATTGTCTTACATATTTTATTACATTGTCTTCTGACATAAAATATAGCTTTTGTAAATATTGATAACAATCTGATATTCTTTTTCTTATAAATAACTCCACCTTTTTGGAATGATGCCTAAAGGAATTTTTCTGAAGTCTACCATTATGCGACAAATTAGTCTTTCTGTAAGGATACAGAATGTTCTTTCAATATATACCTTCAAGTCTTTTTCATTCTGAGAAATCACACTTGAATTCTATTTTCTAGTATCTGTTCCTTTCTATTTTGTTATTCATCTTCTGCAATTACTACTATTATACAAATGTTTCATCAATATTGCCTATTTTTATACGATTCGCTCAAAATCTGTTTTTCTTCATATTTTCTTTCCTTCCTTCTTCTATTTTTGTCTTTTCAATATTTATGTCCCTTGTGAAATTATCTGTGGTTTTTGCTGCCATTTAGATTTTACTTCTAAAATTATCTTGTTTTTTTTATTTCTAATTGCTTTATGAGTTATATTAGTTCTTTATTCATATTCTCATTTGTTGAATGAACTACTACTAAGCTTTTATAATTCTTATTTCTATTGTTTTCTTAACTCCTTTTTGGCTGATTTGACATTCTAGCTTATAGATTTTATCTGTTTTTACATATGTCTTTCAAAGAAGAATTAAATGTCCATAGGTATGTTATTTTACTCATTTTACATTTTTCTTATGGAAATTTAAGGGAATTCCCATCGTGGCTCAGTGGTGAGGAAACTGACTAGTATCCACAAGGATGTGAGTTCGATCCCTGGCCTTGCTCAGTGGGTTAAGAATTGTGAGTTGCTGTGAGCTGTGGTGTATGTTGCAAACGTGGCTTGGATCTGGTGTTGCTGGGGCTGTGGTATAGACCAGCAGCTGCAGCTCCAATTCGACCTGTTGCCTGGTACATTCCATATGGCATGGGTGTAGCCCTAAGAAAAAGAAAAAGAAAAAAAGAAATTTAACATAGGGTTCTATTGCAATATATTTCAGTTGATGACTTATAAGTGAACTAGGTTTTACTGGATTCTTAGAAGGAGAGGGTAGGCTAAAATATCATCAAATCACATGACTATAGAAATATTCTCTGTTGTTATCATATAAGACTTTTAAAACATAGCCTTGTGTTTTCTGAGATATTGCTATTTCTGTTTCCTTTACCAAATTTAATAGGAATACATTTCCATTCTTTGCACTTAATGTCCATTTTCTCCTCAGTGTGTATTTCACTCACAGCAGTTTTTTCCTAAGTCTGGTGTTTTATCCTAAAAGAGAGTTCTATTTCATTAACTGCAAGGAGTCATAGTGATCAGATTACCTCAACATTATCTAAAATCCCCTTGGTCATCATTAACTTTCTTACAGAGTTAATCCTCAGTAGACACCCTCCTAGCTGGAACATTCAGGATTTGCCATCAAGATTTCTATAACAGGAGTTCCCTTCATGGCACAGTGGAAATGAACCCGACTAGCGTCCACGAGGATGTGGGTTTGATCCCTGAACTTGCTCAGTAGATCAGGGATCTGGGGTTGCTGTGAGCTGTGGTGTAGACTGTAGATGTGGTTTGGATCCTGCATTGCTGTAACAAATGCAGCCATTCATGGATTCTTCAGCTCTCAAAGCCATGTAAATGTTGTTTATTCACTGTTTCTGCTTTCTCTTGCAGAGTTGTTGAAACATATAGTTCTTACTGCTGTTTTTGGTTTGAACCCATACACATGGTAATAGTTTTTCATATAATTTTATTGTAGATGTCACCTATGATATTTCTCATATGTTATCTTAGTGGTTACATCTGTTTTGTAAGGAGGTTTTGAGCTATTCAAAAAAGTACACCATCAAAGTTCCTGCTGTGACATAGTGGGTTAAGAATCCAACTGCAGCAGTTCGGGTCACTGTGGAGGTACAGGTTTGATCTGTAGCCTGGTGCAGTGGTTAAACGATCTAGCATGGCTGCAGCTGTGGCACAGGTCACAA
Source organism: Catagonus wagneri (assembly GCA_004024745.2). Taxonomy (NCBI): domain Eukaryota; kingdom Metazoa; phylum Chordata; class Mammalia; order Artiodactyla; family Tayassuidae; genus Catagonus; species Catagonus wagneri. Next base: position 6,524,629 of record PVHT021183710.1, on the reverse strand, counting down.
CTGTGGATCAGATTCAATTCCTTGCCTGGGAAATTCCTATGCTGCAGGTACAACCAGGAAAAAAAAAAAGAAGAAGAAAAAGAAAGGAAAAGTATACTGTCAACTACAATGCAAACAGGATATTTATATTTCTAACTACAACCCACATAAAATTTTAATAAAAGTGAGGGAAATATGCCCTTTAGAAAAATAATTTTCAAATGCTATCTTTGACACATACTTAGAGCAACAAATCCAAATTTTACTGAATCTGTACATCTTTTATTAGTGCACATAATTTATTAGAACACATAATTGTGCTCAAGAGATGGTCACTCTTGGAATTCCTGTTGTGGCTCAGCAAAAATGAACGTGATTAGTACCCATGAGGATGTGGGTTTGATCCCTGGCCTCTCTCAGTGGGTTAAGGACCTGGCATTGCTGCAAGCTGTAGTGTTGGTTGCATACGGGGCTTGGATCCCACATTGCTATGGCTGCGTTGTAGGCCAAAAGCTATAGCTCTGATTCAGCCCCTAGCCTGGGAACTTCCATGTGCCACACATGCAGCCTTAAAAAAAAAAAAAAGGAGAGAGATGGTCAGTCTTGCTACACTGTTTTTAAAAATGCCTAGATGCAAAAATTATCAACAAAATTTTAGCCAACTAAATCCAACAACAAATAAAAAAGATCATATACCACGACCAAGCAGGATTCATCCCAGGTTCACAAGGATGCTTCAACACATGCAAATCAATCAATGTCATATAACATATTAACAGAGGAAAAGTCAAAAACCACCTGATTATCTCAATTAATGCAGGAAAAGCATTTGAAAAAGCCCAACATCCATTCATGACAAAAGCTATTACCAAAGTGGGTACAGAGGGAACATACCTTAACATAATCAAATCCATTTATGACAAACCCACAACAAATATAATACTCAATGGAGAAAAGCTGAAAGCCTTCCCACTAAAATCTGGAACAAGACAAGGATGCCCACACTCGCCACTTTCATTCAACATAGTATTGGAAGTCCTAGCCACAGCAATAAGACAAACAAAAGAAATAAAAAGTATCCAAATTGGAACTGAAGAGGTAAAATTGTCACTGTATGCAGATGACATGATATCCTTAAGGGCTCCACACAAAAACTACTGGAACTGATCAACAAATTCAGCAAAGTAGCAGGATACAAAGTTAACATTCAGAAATTGGTTGTATTTCTGTATACTAACAATGAAATATTAGAAAAGGAATATAAAAATACAATATCTTTTAAAATCACACCCAAAAAAGTTAAATACCTAGGAATCAAACTGACAAAGGAGGTGAAAGACATATGATGAGAACTATAAAATATTAATCAAAGAAATTAAAGAGGATTCAAAGAAATAGAAAGATACTCCACGCTCCTGGGTTGGAAGAATTAATATAATAAAAATTGTCATACTACCCAAAGCAATCTAGATTCAATGCAATCCCTATCAAATTAGCCACAACATTTTTCATGGAATTAGAACAAATAATCCAAAAATTTATATGGAAAGATAAAAGACCCAGACTTGCCAAAGCAATCCTAGGGAACAAAAACCAAGCAGGAGGTATAATTTTCCCAGACTTCAGGCAATATTATTACAAAGCTACAGTAATCAAGACAGTGTGGTACTGGTACCAAAACAGACATACAGGCCAATGGAACAGAATAGAGATCCCAGAAATAAACCCAGACACCTATGGTCAATTAATCTTCGTCAAAGGAGTCAAGAATATAAAATGAGGAAAAAGACAGTCTTTTTAGGAAGTGGTACTGGGAAAACTGGACAGCTGCATGTAAATCAATGAAACTGGAACACACCTCACACCATGCACAAAAATAAACTCAAAATGGCTTAAAGATTTAAGCCTAAGACAAGATACGATCAAATTCCTAGAAGAGAACACAGGCAAAACATTCTCTGTCATCAACCATACAAATGTTTTCTTAGGTCAGTCTCCCAAGGCAACAGAAATAAAAACAAAAATAAACCAACGGGGCCTAATCAAACTGACAAGCTATTGCATAGCAAAGGAAACCGTTAAAAAACAAAAAGGCAACTTACAGAATGAGAGAAAATAGTTTCAAATAATGCAACTGACAAGGGCTTAGTCTCTAAAATATACAAACAACTTATACTACTCAACAGCAAACAAACAAACAACACAGTTGAAAAATGGGCAAAAGATCTGAATAGATATTTCTCCAAAGAAGATATACAGATGGCTAACAAGCACATGAAAAAATGCTCAACATCACTGATTATTAGAGAAATGCAAATCAAAACTACTATGAGGTAACACCTCACACTGGTCAGAATGGCCATCATTAACAAGTCAACAAATAACAAATGTTGGAGAGGGTGTGGAGAAAAGGGAACCCTCCTGCACTGTTGGTGGGAATGTAAGTTGGTACAACCACTATGGAAAACAGCATGGAGGTACCTCAGAAAGCTATCATATAATCCAGCAATCCCACTCTTGGGCATATATCCAGAGAAAACTTTCATTGAAAAAGATACATGCACCCGTATGTTCATTGCAGCACTATTCCCAATAGCTAAAACAACATGGAAACAACCTAAATGTCCACTGACAGATGAATGGATTAAGAAGATGTGATGTGTGTGTGTGTGTGTGTGTGTGTGTGTGTGTGTGTGTGTGTGTAAAATGGAATGCTACTCAGCCATAAGTAGCATATCACATATCTGGAATCTAATATATGGCACAAATGAACCTTTCCACAGGGGGAAAAAAAAAAAAAAACATGGACTTGGAGAGCAGACTCGTGGTTGCCAAGGGGGATGGTGAGGGAGTGGGATGGACTGGGAGTTTGGGGTTAATAGACGCAAACTATTGCATTTTGAGTGGATAAGCAATGAGATCCTGCTGTAAAGCACAGGAACTGTATCTAGTCACTTGTGATAGAATATGATGGAGGATAATATGAGAAAAAGAATATATGTATATGTATGACTGGGTCACTTTGCTGTACAGTAGAAACTGACAGAACACTGAAAATCAACTATAATGGAAAAAATAAAACCCATAGAATTAAAAAAATAAAAATTCCTGACAATTGTGAAGTAAAGGTGTCTTCAGATAAAAATTTGAATATTTTTATTGCCCATAAAAACGCTCCACATTCTGGGGCTTATTCTGATGTTTATCTAACACAGGGCTGAATAGTCTATTAACTCCTTTCCCTTTTGGGTTTCCAAAATTTCAGTGAAATACCTTCCCTGGTACACATAAAGAGATGCAATCACATGTGATTTGTGGGAGAGATTATGAACTAGTCCAATCCCTCTCCCTGGTTGATCAGTTTTCCGTTATGTAAAGTTTTCAAGCCTGATATTAACAGTGAATGATAAAAATAATCTTTAATTTCCAATTAATCTATATTACTAATCATATAGATTCTAACATGGAGTAAAGTATTAAGCTATTACTAAAAAACAAGACTATCAATTCAAAGAGCAAGTCCTTAAGCTAATTTAACTCTTGCCACTCTCTATATAACCTAATAAACATTAAATAGAAAGCATTTTTCAAAAATGGAGGCTTTAAAACAGAACTTGGAATTTGTTCATTTTTAATCTTCAGTTTCCTATATCCAATATTCTCCTCCCTATTCTCATAGAGAGTCATTTATCTACAAAATAACACATGTGATTTAAGTCACCCATGCTGTGATCAAGAGCACTGTGGCTGAATTACAGATCCAAGGTTATTTTTTAATCATTTGAAATACTTGTAGATTCACTGAATACAGCTGGAAGTAGATTATGCTGAATTATAGGAAAAGCTTAGTTTATTATTTTCCTGGCACTTAACGAAAAACAAGGTGAATCAAATTTCGCTTTGAGTAATGGAAACCAAAATATGCAAACCCCATATCTTGGGTTTTAAAGGCCTATTTTTTTTTTGGAAAAATCATAGTGCTTAAATTCGGAAAGACTGCTGAGGTTTTTCTATCTAGCATAAGTGGTCAAATTTGGCATTTTCCCAGGGAAATGCTATGCGTAGGATTTGATAAAGGAGTTTCATATTGAGCTATTTCCCAAATGCTTCTAAAAGACATGTTTCCATTCCAGAAAAGAGAGGCACAGAGAAAGAACAAGGAAGAAGATAAGCTGTGTTTTGGACAATCAGGATAAAAATTAGGAAATATAAACTGGAACACAATCGCACCAATCTGACTACAAATTTCACCCAGGCCAAAATTCCATTTCTCTATCCAAAAACAAGTACATTATCTTTGAAAGATCCTCCAGAATCCCAGAGTACATCCCTCCTCAAATCAATTGGCTTCTCCAAAGGTATTTTTAATTTAAAAAATTATGGTTATTATAAAAGGGTTAAAAATAAATGAAATGCTGTGCTTAAAATCAGGAACATAATAGGCATCATTACATGATATATAATCCATGAGCACAAACATGAAACAAAAAATGAGCGATGTTATGTCAGAGACTGCAGCTGTGAAAATTCCTGCCTCAGTACATCATTCATTTCCTTCCCATATTCTTGGAAAATATTAAGTATGGCAGGAAGCTGATTAGAATGCACATTGCTCTGAAACCTAAACAACTCAGTCTATAGGTATCTAGTAAAACAACCTTGATATTACAAACCTAACTGTGAAGATCAGACTAATTTCAGTAAGTGGGTTTGACAAATTCCCTAAGTCTCAAAGTATCTTTAACATCATCTTATCCTGCTTTCGTTCTATCTTATTAAAGACATAATTTCTCCAAGCTAACATGGCTAACTGCTAGAGCTCTAACTAGAATATCAGTTCCTATGCTGATGATATTGAAGCCAACAGCACTAGACTCAACATTTTCAACAAATCTCTATCTCCAGTTGATTCCTTTGGGTCCTCAGTCTGTATTTCCAATATCTCCATGAATAAACAACATGCTTTCACAGTCAGTGCATTCCAAAATTAAATTCATTTTTCCTTTCTCCCAGGAAAAACTCTTTCTTCTCAAGGTAAACTATGGTAGCAAATGACAACAGCATTCATCTAATTTTCCAGTGGAAATCCACATAAGTCATCTTAGACCTTCTCTAGATTTCCTTCATCTCATAAAATAATTTGTCCTTAAGTCCTGCTCATCCTGTTTGCCAAATTCCTAGCCAGTCTGTTAATCCTCTTCAAATCCCTGCTGCTCCTGAGTTCAAGTCATCATTACTTCTCAACTTCTAATTAAAAATGACCTAACTGAATTCTTATCTCTATTACCTCTTTGACTCATCATTCATTCAGCCAGAAAAGTGCTATTTCTAAAACATAAATTATCTTATGCCATTCCTTGGTCTGTAATTTTCTGTAATGGTATCGCCTCACTCTTCTAGCAATTTCTTATTCTCCATTTAGTGATCCTAAAGAGGATATTAGGTTTCATATGAAACAACTAGCCCATTACAAGGCAAGATCATTCTGTTATTTTCCCACTAAATGTATATTTTTTGTTTTAAAAATGGTCAATTAAAATGAATTGACTTTCCCAACACCTGACTCTTGTCTCATTAATATGTTTTGTTTTGTTTATTTGTATTTTTATATATTTTTTTACTTTTCTTTTTAATCATCCTAGAAATTATCTCCAAAACCATGCATGAAGTGTTTATGTATCTGTTTTTGCTTTCCCACTTCTTATAATATTGTCTTCCTAATATAAAATATGATGGTTATGATTCAATTACCTTCTGTTGTGCTTTTCATATTCCCCATTTTTCTCAAATTACGTTAAATTTTGGAGTTCCCATTGTGGCTCAGTGGTTAACGAATCCGACTAGGAACCATGAGGTTGTGGGTTCGATCCCTGACCTTGCTCAGTGGGTTAAGGATCCGGCGTTGCTGTGAGCTGTGGTGTAGGTCGCAGACGCGGCTCGGATCCCGCCTTGCTGTGGCTGTGGCGAAGGCCCGCAGCTACAGCTCCTGTTAGATCCCTAGCCTGGGAACCTCCATATGTCGCGGGTGTGGCCGGAGATAAGGCAAAAAGACAAAAAAAAAAATTATGTTAAATTTTATTTTCATCTTCCCTATATATTATCTATATGGATTTGCCTATTAACTTAAATTTTGTAAGTTTAAGACATTATTTCTTGATTTTTGATGATGTAAACTAATACAATGCCCATATTAGTCTATATTTTATTCATTATTTTTCCATAAATGCTGATATTCATTCTCTTGTATCTCTGTAAATTATTTTAGCTTACAAATATTTACTGAACACAAACTACACAAGACAAGAATTATGGCATTTCATCACTTTTCCAGTTGCTGCTAATATCCTGCAATTAATAAAACAGATTTCCCCCACCGAAGAATTATTTTACTCAAAATGCCAATAGAACCAAAGTTGAAAAAAACTGTACCAAGGTCATCTAACTTCCACATCATTTTATTTGTTACGGTGAGTCAACTTTTTCTCAAGGTTTTTCTTCTTAAAACTTTTTGACTTCCTGTTCTACTTCAGTTTGTTCATTTTCTAAGCCAACTGCACATTTAAGAGCCAGTTTTTTTCATTTTACTCAAGTTTAACATGATGTTTTTCAAATCCTGTGCCATACTCTCCCCTGTATTTTGTCTTACATTTGCTGGAGTGCATTCTAGAAAATCACTTTAGGATGTGAGTAATAAACTTTATGAAGTTATATATTCAAATATGTATCTGCCCTACACTTGCCCCTGATAATTTGGCAGACAATAGCCTTTTCCTTTGGAACTCAGAATAATTTTTCCCCACTGTCATACTCAGTTTTGCTGATGAGAAGTTAGATGCCATTTTAATTCTCAGTTATTTGTAAGTCGCCAGTTTGTTGCTTTGTCTCTGTAAATTTTTGTAAATTTTGTTTGTTTGTTTGTTTGTTTTGTCCTTTTATGGCCGCACCTGCAGCATATGGAGGCTCCAGACTAGGGGTCTAATTGGAGCTGTAGCTGCCGGCCTACACCAGAGCCACAGCAATGCAGGATCTGAGCCGCGTTTGCGACCTACACCACAGCTCACGGCAATGCTGGATCCTTAACGCACTGACTGAGGCCAGGGATCGAACCCACAATCTCACGGTTCCTAGTCAAATTCGTTTCTGCTGCACCACGACAGGAGCTCCCTGTAATCTTTTAAAATATCTTATGTTCTGAAATCCAATGAGGGATGTGCCTAAGTGGGGCATTTTTTCATTCATCCTGCTCAGTCCTTTTTTGACTCTTATGCTGATTCACATCATACTTTAGCCTTCAAAAGTTTTGTTTTTCTGTTCCTCCATTTCTTTCCCCTTCATTTTTTAAGATCTTAAGACATCTACTCAATGCCTATTATAAATTAAGTGTTTAGGCATATGGGCTCTTGAATCTTAACTTGTGTCATTATCTGAGTGACTTTGTACAAATTACCTTACCTCTGTGAACTTCACTTCCTCAGTCTGTACAGTGGAAACCACAATAGTACCTACTTACTAGGGTAACTGTAAGGATTGTGTTCACATGCATTAAAAAAAAAATCAGAAGTTTTTCTGGCACACAGCACCTTTTAAGTGTTTTCTGACATTCTTTCCACATTCTCTGTATACTATACTGTCCCCACAGGTCAACAAAAAGTTCTAGTCCTTGTGAAATGACAATCACCATGATTTTTCTCCCAGATATGATCAGATAGCAAGTAACAAAAATAATGTACATATAATTTACTTATCAGTTCTGTGTTTCTATAAATGTCAGACTGTCACCATGGTTAGAAATTCACCTTCATTGCATTCACAGATCTATCTCGATTACTTCTATGCAAAACCGTTCTAGGAGATTGTGAAAATAAGGTTTTGGTGGATGACCTTCTCTGTTGACAGATGCAGAGAGTTGTTACATACAGGCTTATATAAACAAAAAACAAAGACTCAAACAATGATTCAATAAACCCCAGAATAGCATTCCTTCTACATCAGTTCCATCAAGAAAATTTCAATTGAAAATTCTCTTTCTTGGCAGTCATTTTTCAGAAATACCCCCACTTGAGGGAAAAGCCTAGTTTTTGTCTTAAAAGACTTAAGTCCCTACCTTATCTCTGTCATGTACTACCTGTGAAATCCTAAGGTACATCCCAAGGCTCTGTTCTCCTGTAGTTTATGCAATGGGTTAACTCAAATGGTGTAAAAGAGCGAGAGAGTACACACGTATGCATGACATAGAGCAAATATGCAAGCATAACTTACTCTTCTTCCTAAACTTGATTCCACATAAATTAACTTATTAGAGAAAGAATGAGCTGAGTAGAGTGATCACAGAATATAGTGTAACCTACACATAAACTTAACCTAATTTTGTTCTTCATGGATAAGTCATTGAGTATGATAATCTCACGTTTTACATCTCTCTTTATATTTAACTTGATCCCACACTACTTAACATTTCTTTCATGTCTCATTTTGTTAAATATTAAATGTTCATGATAGGCATGGTATATGGAATGTTAAGGTTTTCATATCTAAATTTCTGTCACTTTCTGCCTGTCAGGAATATTTATTTTTCTACAGAGTCATAGTGTTGAAAACATAAATTTTTCCTCTTAAAAGAATGGCCGTTTTTTTTCCTTAATGGGAATTCTTGATATTTTGGCACAAGTATATGAAAATATATGTATATATAGCTGGACGATTCCCAGAAGGATAAATATTTGACAGGCTTGTTCAGTTAATAGTAATTAACTTAAAATGCAAATTTGAAGATCACTCTTGATATAATATAATCTCTTTGGCTAACCTCAAAGTATTAAGTGATTATAATTTTAATGAAAAATTTCTGGCAAAATATTCACCATTGGCTTGTATAATGTCCCAAAGAAGGGCTTTAAATACCACCAAAGGGAGGTTAAAGTCCACTGAAAAGTGCCCTTCGTTTTCCTGGAATGGTGCCTAGCTCTTGGAGAGCAATTTACAAAAGGCCTTTCTTTCTACTATAATCTTTTTTTTCCCCTTCCTGATGACTCTTTTATTTTAATGCTTATGTAGCGAGCCAGATAGCCACTTAACGCAATGTTCTGGTGCGTTAGGCAGTGTTCATGAATGAATGAAAAGATCTAGGAAGGAGATGAAAAAATGACTCAGTATCATTTATTAATAGCAGCTGAAGAAATCTGTAACTTTTGCAAAGGGAGGCAATGACAATCGTATTTGTTGAGACTGTTTCACTCTCAGGAACCACCAATTCAGGAAGATATTCTCACTCCATCTCCTCCACCTTTCTCTGTACCATGTTACAACAGATCAGAGCCACCACAGATACCATAAGGTTAAAACACATTGGTTCCCTTCTTGAAATATTGTCAAATTCCAAACTTACCATTTGTTCACTTAATATTTTAAGGTGCGGAAGAATAAAAATTTCTAATCTCAGGAATTCACCACAATGCTATATTCATTTCTTATTGCAACTGTTAGAAATTATCATTAATGTATTGGCTTAAAATAATACAAATGTATTGGATTTTTAGATTCTGTGAGTCATTCAGGCAAAGTTCACTAGTCATTATCATTATGCTATATAAAAAGCAGGTTTACTACTTTTTTAAGCTCAGGAAACCAGTAGCCAATAAAAACAAGTCCAGGTGATGGTTTCCAATATTTGTTTTATATATCAAATTGCACACGTGAAGGTTATGTGGTTTCCAGATACATGAATTTCATACTTCTCCAGTTTTTGCTGGTTTCAAGGTGGATATCTTGCCCTGCACTATTCAGAATTAAACACTTCTGGACCACTCCCAGGCCTGTTCCTACTGTTACATTGCAACTCTGTTCTAAAGAAAGCCAACAGAAAAACGGGTCCAGCTGAATATGCAAATATTCAAAATCTCTTCTTTGAGTCATGGCAAACATATGCTTAAAAGGAATTGTGAAATTTTTTCTGGATAGGTGAATCTCTGAGTGATTTGCTCTGCATGGAAATTTATTTTACCTAATCTGTCAACAAAAGTGACAAACTGATACAGCTGGAAAATCTTGTTTCTTTCTCTACTGACAAATATATTAAAGAGGTCAGACATGGATTCATTCATCTTTATTTCAAAGTTTCAAGCATATAGTTTACTATAAGAAACTTTACTACTCTATATGTATATTTGTTTCTATGCAAATATATAAACATATAGGGAAAGCATAGATAGAAAGGTAGATGATAGATAGATGATTGATAGACAGATAGATAGGAATTTTAACTAGATAAAATCTTTAATGCAAATTTATTTTCATTTTAAGACTTCTCTGATAATGTTTTGGTTAGGAAAAGGAAATGCTTCAGTATAAAAAGACACTTTGCTTTCAGTCTTAAAACACAATGGCTTGCTCCCCTTTGAGAACTAATATAATTTCAGTTCAAAAAAATTTATGGTACTTTGGGGGTTTGGGTTTGATATATACACATTATTGTATAAGGAATGGAGGGTCAATGGGGACCCACTGTATAGCACAGGAAACTCTACCCAGTAATTTGTGGTAATTTATTTGGGAAAATAATCGGAAGAAGAATGGATATGTATATATGCATAACTGAATCATTTTGCTATGGAGTGGAAATTATCACAACGTTGTAAATCAACTATAATTCAATAAAACTTAAAAAAAAAAAAACTGTGGTGACTGAAGAGTGTAATCTTATCCAAAGCCCCACTTAATATACTTCTGAAGTCAGGTATGTTACTAAATTTACTCTCAGAAGAATGCAGGTTGAGATAAAATATACATTTAATCACTTTGAGATTTATCTATGAGGGGATGGTCATTTCAACCAAATATTCTAGATCATAGTTAGGGTCCCAAGATAACTGTATCCTAAGTATTGAATATATTCTTTATGCTTGCTATTTTAAACCATTTAACTTTATATCAGAAGAGTCAGTCACATACAAATCTCTTTTAGAAATCATAAACTCTATAGGTTCTTATAAAAACTCTAAAGATTCTTATAAGTTCTCTACAGTTTCTCACCCTAAGCTTTTCCACAAAGTTAAAAAGGAGAAAAGGAAATTATTTTCTTCATGGAGTGATACTTCCTAACTTTTTTGTGCTTCAAATCAGAAACACAACAAAAGAATTGACATATTCCCTCTAAGCTCTAATCTATTAACATGATTCTCACTCATGTAACTTTGATTCTCACTTATATCACTTGAAGACACAGGATAAAAAATAAAGTGATATTTAGTTCCAAGATAATTTACAGGCCACAACAACTGAAAACAAAAGGCTTTCTTAAAATGTTTTTGGGCATTTTATTTTATTTATTTATTTATTTTTTTTTTCTTTTTAGGGCCATCCCCGAGACATATGGAGGTTTCCAGGCTAGGGGCTGAATCCATGCTGTAGCCACTGGCCTATGCCACAGCCACAGCAACACCAGGTCCCAGTCAGATCTGCGGCCTACACCACAGCTCATGGCAACTCCATAACCTTAGCCCACTGAGTGAGGCTAGGGATTTAAGCTGCATCCTCATGTATACCATTCAGATTAATTTCCGCTGAGCCAAGACAGGAACTCCACATTTTTGGGCATTTTGATAGTATTGTGATCTCTTCCAAAGAAATATACTTATAAAGAAGATTGGTATAAATATAAATGCTCAATTATTTGATGGCAAGTACAAAATCTAATGTTGGGTTTCACTCTGATTTCCAAGAGATTTTCTTTCTCATTGAAATATCTCTCTAGTTCATTCATGCATTTGATTTAAAGAAAGACGGAGTTCCTGTTGTGGCGCAGTGGAAACAAATTCGACCAGGAACCAAGAGGTTGCAGGTTCGATCCCTGGCCTTGGTCAGTGGGTTAAGGATCTGGTGTTGCCATGAGCTGTGGTGTAGATCACAGATGCGGCTCAGATCTGGCATTACTATGGCTGTGGTGTATGTAGGTCAGCAGCTATAGTTTCAATTCGGTTCCATATGCTGCAGGTGAGGCCCTAAAAAGACAAAAAAATAAAAATAAAAAAAATAAAGGAAGACAAGGAATAAGGAAAGGAAGGACAAAGAAGCAGAAAAAAAAAAGAGAGAGAATGGAAGAAAAGGGGGGAGGGAGAAATATTTCACAATCAGAAATACGGTTTAATACTTACTAAAATTGCTTTGTAAATGGTTGTTATAATTTTTTTACTTACAGTGATTTTTTTTTTAAACATATGAAATGATCAGGAGTGTATTGGGACAAGACTTTCACGGGAAGTTGTAATTGATGGCATCAAATATTACTTACTCAACAATTTTGCCTGGAATAAAAGACTCAAGTAAAGGAAAATACTACTGTTGATTCCTGATGATATTGAAAAGTGAGATAGAGATCAAATTCGTCACTAACTATATTAAAACTATTAGAAATTCAGATTAGAACTACTATATTTTTAATTGCAAAGTAATTTTGGCTTTTAGTTTATTAAACACTAGAGGATTTTTGTTGTTGTTTTGACTGCGCCCAAGGAATGTGGAAGTTCCTGGACCAGGAATCAAACCTGCACCACAGCAGTAACCAGAGCCACAACAGTGGCTGAAGACAATGCTGAAACCTTAACTCTCTGAGCCACGAGGGAACTCCTAGTAAATGTTTGGTAGTGACTTACCCGATGTCAATCTAGTAGCCAGACTTGGCATCACATTCACTTATAAGAATCTAGAATAGGAAGTCATTTCTAGCAAAGGAGAACTAGACATTTCCATGGAGTGAGAATACTCACAGAGGTACATGCAGCAGTCCCCAGAGTTGTACAGGAGCTATCTTTGTTGTCCCCTCCATGCAGCAAAATATCCACACTGGATACGTAAAGGGAAAATGTCCACACTGGACAGGTATGGGGGGTCCCCTCGTCACAGAAGCCCCATTCTTCACAATCTCTCATAACAGCACAAGGTTTCCTGCAAAAGAGGTACTCAATTCGAAGACTCGTCTGCATCCAAGGCAACCCAAGACATGGTTCCCATCTTATATGTAAGAGGCACCCAGTCCACTTGTCACTACCAATCAGAAATTGTCTTTACTGCAACTATTTATCATTACCAGACTTCAAGATAAGCAACAGGAAGTGCTTCGTTAATCAAAAGCCTGCAGAGAAAAAATGCCTGTTCATCTTCTAGCATTTTTCTCGAAATTCTATCAGTTATGATTCGTTGTGATTTAAATCATTAAAATAACACGTGCTCACTGCACTCAAGGGAACCTAGTATGTACTATATGCACAGTATCAGAAAAGCTCAGAAGTATATACAGAATCAAGAAAAAAAATTGTCTGTCTACAATCCTACCACATGGAAACAACCACTTTTGGAATATTTGTGCATTTATTTCCAACTCTCTTAAATAAGTTTCACGTAATGAAAAAACCATATTATTTTCAGCATCTTCTAGCTTATTAACATTTTTAGTTAAATATTACTTCATAAAGTATTTCTTGCCATTAGAATTATTTAAAAATTATTATATGACTGTAAACTATTTCATCATGGAGATATATTAAACTGCTCACTCCTGTCAAATTTCTAACGTGTAGGTGTTTTTCGAAATTTTTAAATTACAAAAATATGTTCATTTGAGCCCTGCACTTAATTTTAACTTTGGAATATGTTAACACAAAATGCTATATGTGTATAGATTGTATGACATATACAATAAACATATATGTGTGTGCGTACATATATATATACACACATTTAAAGTCTATAAACTTACTTAAAGAATGGTATTTAATGGACTATGAATGTACCCACCAAGTAGGAAATGACCTGTGTATTTGATGTGCACTGTGTGCTTGATACCAGTCTTATTCCTTCATAAAAAGATAACCTCTGGCATGAATTCTGTGTTTATCGTTAATTTTCCTTTCTTATAGTCTTTTCCATATATTTATATATCCTAAGGAAAGGATTGCTTAGATTTGCATGTTTTAAATGTTTTATTTTTTTTCCTGGGATTTGCTTTTAGACTTGATCTCATGCTTCTAAGAATAATTCATAGTGAAGTATGTACCTAAGGTTCATTCATTTTCACTCTTGTTTAGTATGTGTTGCATTATCTTAATTTATGTATTCAATTTGCTGTCATGGAAATTTACTTTTCCCAGGTTTCTATTATTGCAACTATTCTTAGAAATAATATTAAGCTACAAAAATTAAAAAGTATTGAAGTTTTAAATATTAAAATACACTTACTTAATGTCATTTTCAAATCTTTCACTTTCAAGTTTACACTTTTTATGCCCCATGTAGTTAAAGCTCAATGTTTTCGAAGCTCTTGCTCAAAATCTTCAACTAACTGAGGATTACATTCATTTTTTAGGTTACTGTATATTTAGATTTAATTCTAGTACCTTATTTTATTTTCTAATTATCTTACATGTTCTACAATTCTTTAGTTTCTCTGAGCAAGCATTTCAGTAGGTAATGTTTCTTTTTCCTTTTTTTCTCATTATAAAATTCCCCTTTTATGAGATAAGAAATTATACCTTTTGATTTTCTCATTTTTGCCTCTAGATATCTTAACATGTCAATTTTTCTTTTTTCTTTTTCTTTTTTTAGGACTGTGCCCACAGCAAATGGAAGTTCCCAGGCTAGAGGCTGAATCCAGGCTATAGCTGCCAGCCTAACCACAGCCACATCAACACCAGATCCGAGCCACATTTGCAACCTACACCACAGCTCATGGCAATCCTGGGTCCTTAACCCACTGAGCGAGGCCGGGGATCAAACCTGCTTCCTCATGGATGCTAGTCAGATTCATTCAGTTTCCACTGGGCCACGATGGGAGCTCCTCCATTTCTTTTAACAAAGATACAATTAATCATTATCTTTACTCGGTTCCTCCTCAGTATCTTTGACAGTGATCACCCTTTCACTGAATTCACTCAACAAATATTTATTGAGTTCTAACCGAACTAAGTGCTTTAATATTCTTTCAGGTTATAGAGATGACTATGACATGGCCATTACCTTCTAAGAAGGAAGTCTTGTGAGACAGTTGTACAAAAAAATCTTTTCTGAATCCAGAAGGAAGTGAAATGAGAGCATTATGGCCTATGGCTCATGAAAAGAATTCCCCATCACCCTGAAGTGCAAATATTCCTGCAGGAGTTGATGCCTGGGCTGGTTCCTTAAAATGATAAGGAGAAGACCTGTATGGATATAGAAAAGAGTTAAGGAAGAGATATTTTAGGCAACAAAGAAAGCTCAGAATAATAAATTCAAAGTAAGCTCAGAACTCAAAATTTATAAGCTAGGAGCAGACAACTTCCAAGCATATTAATAGTGCTAGAACATGGCAAATAAAGCAAGAGGTGAGATTTATCCAGAGAAAGGAAGACAGGAGATAGACTCCAGTGCCTTGAAAGCTCTGCTGTATACAGACTACCTAGAAGGAAAATAGCTGGGTCAAATGTACAACTAATGTTAAAAGTCTTGATATATTTCAGACCATTTTCATAACAATGTTTCTAACTACATCAGCCTTTCTTTTGATGTTCCTTCTATCTCTCTTTTATAGCTGACATTCCTGGTCTGTACTTAAAATGCCAGGCTTCCTTGATTTAGTGCAGTACACTTTAGTTGTGTCTTAACTAATACAAAACTCTTGCCTTTCCTCAGGAGTGGTACTATCTTCATTCCTTGAAGAGAGGAGGGGCAGGAGGCAGCTTTGTAACATGTCATGGCTGTTGGACTTGACAAATCACCCAGGACTGTCTAAACTGACCAGTTCCCTCCTCCAGGGATTTGAAATTCAGAATATTAGTCACTTGGGTCAGTCTCCAATTCTGTATGTACCTGGATCTCTGACATAAACGTCCACTAACTCTAAGACTGTCATATGACATAGTGTGAAAGAAGCAGGAGTGGGGTGGGGAAAGAACAGCTAACTAGAGTGTGTATGTGTCTCAAATAACTCAGGTCTAATGCTATAGTAAAGCACTGGAAGGCTTGGATATCAGATACACAGAGGAACAGGGAATCTTCTCAAGACTTTTAATCCCTTTCCAAGACCATCATCAATCTATTCTCCTTAGCATAACAGACTGATTTCCCTAAAACTCAAATCTCTTTATCATTTTTCTGCTTGAAAACTCTTCTATGACTCTATTAACTTCTGGATACACCAAACTCCTATTATGTTATATAAAGAAAGTCCTTTCTATCTTTGTCCTCCTCGGTCGTTGATGATACACTCTTCACACGCTAGAGCCCCGTCTTGCTGAATGTATGCATTCATGCATTCTTTCACTTCTGGAACATTACATCAGCTGTTCTCTATGCCTATTTATTCATGACATCAATTCCAGTTTATTGCTCAGAACTCTGCTTATGAACTCTGCTCTCAGAATCCCATCCTTAAACACCAGAATATTCTCTCATAAAGCTCTAAAATTTCCCCTTAGTAAGCTGACATATTATACCTGCATTTTCTATTTGTAGGTGATGTATGTCTTTTAGATGCATGTTGAGCCTCCATTAGCCTGTATAAAGTATTTGTAATACCTAATTTTATCAAATAGATGTATCTCATATCAGGGTTTATGGACTGTTAAGTGAAGACTCCATTGCTTTCAGTTGCCCACTGCATCTTAAACTGCACAACCATTCATAGCAGATCTATTGGTCTATTTTTCTCAAACAAAACTGAAAGGTATGATTTGTTTAGTAAAAGTAACATCTTACAATAACATATAGTGAAAGCTATATATTATTGGATGAAAATATTATTATTATTATGGATGAAAATAAGATTCTTGCTTAAGTTTGTATTTCTTTGATTAAAAGTGACTTTTGGGGTGGGGGGGTTGGATGCAAACTGTTATATTTGGAATGGATGGGCAATTTGGATCCTCCAGTACAGCACAGGGAAATGTGCGTGATTAGGTCACTTTGTTGTACAACAGAATGTGATGAAACATTGTAAACCAACTATACTTTAATATTTAAAAAGTGACTTTTTGAAGTTGATGAAATGTTTAATTTCTTCCCACTGAATTATAGGAATATTTCCTTTTTGATTTGTTTGAACTCTTCATGTACAAATGAGTAACTTTTAACATGTCATGTGATTTGCATGCAATAGTTTTCTAGTTTTCTATTTCCATTTTATATCCTTTTTACAGACAAAAAATATTAAACACATCCAAAATGACATATCCTTTTGTGATTTTTTTCTTCCCATTGCTTTTATGGTGAGAAAATTCCCATCCTATACGATAAAGTATATTCATATGGTTTTTCGTCCTTTTATGTGATCCTTTTATGTGTTTATCTGGGGTTTGTTTTGTGGTGCGCTGTGACTTTAGGTTTATGATTACTTTTGTTGGAGAGAAAACAATAACCAGCTGGTTTTAGGGTCTCACTCAGAGGAAAAGCCTCTATTTCTTCAACCACCTAACTTCAGAATGCAAGTGAAAGCAGGTTTTGTTTTTTTAACTGTGTTTTTATTTTATGTTGTAAAAAATCACCATTAGCTGGACCCCGAGGCTATGCATTCAAACCTCAGTGTTTCGTATGCTATTGCTGTCTTACACATTCTTGTTAGCACTTTTAAATAATTAAATAAATTACCATGTTGTTTTATTATTTTTTTTTAAAGCCTCATGTGATGTCTGAGGTTGATCCAAGAGTTGGAAATTATATTTTAGCAACCTGCTGTTGCCAAGATCTTTTTCTAGGGGCCACTTTACCTCCCAACACAGTGTTAACTATTCATCCTTCTGAAATCAGGTATAAGGCATAATGTTTTAAATTCCACTGAAGAAAACAGATAATGAAATTCCAACTAGGTCAATCTCAAGAATAAATATAGATTTTTTGTTTCTTTCGGCCAGACCCACAGCATGTGGAAATTCCTCTGCCAGGGATCAAATTGCACCCTGCAGCTGCAACCTATGCCACAATTGCAACAATGTTGGCTCTTTAACCCACTACGCCACAGCAAGAACTCTGAAAACAGATTTTTTAAAGACGTTTTTACTGGCTAGTATATCAAATTTGGAGTTAAACATTACAATGGAAGAGACTGTATTGGGCTGGTGTTGTAGGTGTAATGAGAAGCCATGCCCAGGTGCTCTCTGCTCCTGTACCTGCCATCATCTCTCAGTCAGGTGGAGGATGCTGGTTTAGACTGGCTTCCTCGGATGAGTATGATGCCTGGGTCCTCTCTCTACCTGTCACCTCATCCTCCAGCAGGCTAACCTAGGCTTTTCTACATACGTAGTCCTAAGGGCATGAGACTGGAAACTGCAAGATCTGCTGTGGTATAGGCTGGGAACCATCACAGGTCACTTTGCCATGTCCTCCTCATTAAAAGTGAGACTGGTACAAGGCATGGGGAACTTGAAATTGCTCCCTAATAGGGAGCATTGCAGAGTATGATGGCCACTTTTACAGCTTATGAAGAAGATACGTGACTTCTGTTTCATCCCAAGGATTTCTGCCTTGGAGGTGGGAGGGGACAGGGAGCTCTTCAGTTGAGAGGTTAGTACCTGAGGATGACTTTGGTGGAGATTAGCTATATGTCCCTTGTTGACTCCTTTCTCCATTAAAAAATAAAATACAGTCTATTACCGCATTTGTATAAAAATAAACATATAAGATTATATTCTTCAGAAAAACTTTAGTAAATATTATCATGGACCCTAGACATTGCGTGTAATGTGGCTTTTGGATAAGTTAACCCTATTGCAAGAGGCAGAAAGAAGAGACTTTCAAACCATTCTCATGTTTGTTTGTTTGTTTTTTAAACTAATCTATTGTCTGTCTCTATGGATTTGTCTATTCTGACATTTAATATAATAGGACCTTATAATATGCGAGCTTTCATATCTGGCTTCTTTCATTTAGCACAGCATTCTCAAGAATCATCCATGTTTTTGCCTACATCAGTACTGCATTCCTCTTTGTGGCCAAGTGATATCCACTGGATGGTTATACTACATTTTGTTTGTCCAAATGTCAACTGATGAACGTTTAGATTATCTCCACTTTTTCTGTAATATAAATCATACTTCTATGAGCATTCATGTAGTTTTTTTTTTTCTGGACATGTTATCATTTCTCTTGCAATGGAATTACTGGAACATACTGTAATACGTTTACTCTTTGAAGAACTGCCAGAATATTGTCCCAAGCAACTATACCATTTTACAGACTGTTGTCCAAAGTAGCTGTACCATATTTCATTCCCAAGGAAAGTTTATGTGGGTTCTGATTTCTCCACATCCTTATCAACCCTTGTTATTATTGGACTTTTTGATTACAACCATCCTAGTGGGTAATAGTGGTATTTCACTGTGGTTTTGGTTTGTATTTCCCTGATGACTAACAATGCTTAGCTTCTTTTCATGAGCTTATTACCATTTGTATATTTTAAAATTTTTTTTTCTGTCCTTTTAGGGCTGCACCCACAGCATATGGAGGTTCCCAGGCTAGGGGTTGTATCTGAGCTGTAGCCCCTGGCCTATGCCACAGTCACAGCAACGCCAGATCCGAGCCGCATCTGCAACTTACACCACAAGCTCATGGCAATGCTGGATCCTTAACCCACTGAGCGAGGCCAGAGATCAAACCTGCATCCTCATGGATACTAGTCAGATTCGTTTCTGCTGAGCCACAACAGGAAATCCATGTATATCTTTTTTGAGAAGTACATGTTTAAGTCTTTTGCCCATTTTTTTTGCTTAGGTTATTTGTATTTTTATAGTTGCTTATAAAAGATTATAAATATATAATCTATATACGTGTCCTTTATCAGATATATGATTTGAAATATTTTCATCCAAATGTAGGATGTTTATAATGGTCTTGGTTGTATCCTTTGAAGCACATATTTTAAATTTTAATTGGATCCAATTTATCTATTTTTACTTCTAGTGTAATATTTAAGAAAATGTTGCCTAATTTAAAAATCACAAGATATTCTGTCATATTTTCTTCTAAGAGTTTTATAGCTTTAGCTTTTACATTTAGGTTTTTGATTCATTTTGAGTTAATATTTGTATATTGTATGCGGTAAAGGTCTAATTTTGTTCTTTTGCTCCTAGATATCCAGTTGTCCTTTGTTGAAAACTATTCTTTCTCCCATTGGATTTTCTTGACACCAATGTCAAAAATCAATGAACTATGAATGTGAGAGTTTATTGCTGGACTCTTAATTCTATTCCATTGATCTATATGTCTGTCCTTATGCCAGTATCACACTGTATTGATTGCTGGAGCTTTGTAATAAATTTTTAAATTGGAAAGTGTTAGTTCTCTAACTTTGTTTCTTTTAACACAATTGTTTTGGCTATTCTGGGTACCTGGTATTTCCACGAATTTTAGAATAGCTGATCAAGTTCTGACCCCACAAAAGGCAATTAGCATTTTGATAGAAAATACTTTGGGAGTTCCCTTTGTGGCTCAGTGGTAACAAATCCGATCTCGTATACATGAGGTCATAGGTTTTATTCCGGTCATAGGTTTTATTCCTGGTCTTGCTCGTTGGGTTAAAAAGGATCTAGTAACGCTGTGAGCTGCACTGTAGGTTGCAGATGTAGCTCGGATCTGGTGTTGCCGTTACTGTGGTGTAGGCTGGCAGCTACAGCTCTGACTGGACCCCTAGTCTGGGAACTTCCATATGCCGCAGGTGCTGCCCTAAAAAAGCAAAATGAAAAAAAAAGAAAGAAAGAAAATGCTTTGAATTTATATTAATTCGGGGGTATTACCATCATAACAATATCCTTCCAATTCATGAATATAATGTCTTTCCACTTATTTAGATCATTTTAAACTTCTTTCAATGATGTTCTTCTTTTTCAATGTACAGGTTGTACATTTCTCTTGTCAAATTTATTCTAATTAACTTATTTTGATGCTATTGTAAATGGAAATTTTTTATTAATTTCCTCATGGACTTTTAAATATTTTCTGAGCCCCAGCTTCTATCTAGAATCAATTATAATCTCAAGGCAATTTAACAAGTATCTAAAATATATACTAGCAGCTTTTATTCACAATGAAGTTTTCAAGCTATAATGGAGAATACAAGGATAAAGCATTGTCCTTGTTCTCTAGTGTGAAATAACGTATGTATGTATATATATTATAAATACATATAAAAATATATATTAATCTCTGCCTTCATTCCTTGAATAAAACTCTTGTGATTTCCTCAGTGACAAGAACACCAGAAACATCTTTTGGTCTAACATTTGCCCTTGGCCCCAGTTCCTGATACAAGTCTCCCTAATTCCTTGGAATTTCTTAGGTGACAGGAGTGATTTTGTTCTAATGACGTGACACTTGCTAGACTCCTCCATAGCTTCAGGATAACAACTGGTCACTAGAAAGACCAAACCATTATTAGAAGCTTAGAACATTCCACCTTCTCCCCCATCCTCCAGGAAGGGGAGAAAGGGACAGCAGACTGAGTTAATGATTGATCATACCCACTTGATGAACCCTCCATAAAAAATACCAAATGTATGACGTTTGAAGAGATTCTGGGTTGGTGAACAAAATCACGTACCGGGAAATCTGTGTTCCCCACGTGGTGCATGGGGACAGAGCTCCTGCATTAGGGAGGCTTCCGGACCTTGTGTTGTGTGTACTCTTCAACTGCACCCTTTCTTATATCCTTTAGAGTAAACTGGCACATAAGAAAGAAACTTCTCTGAGTTTTCAAGTCATTCTAGTAAATTGCTGAATTCAGGAGCATGTTATGGGAACCCCGATTTATAGCTAGTCAGTCAGAAATACAAACGACAGACAGCTTGGGACTTGTAATTGGCATTTGAGCTGGCATGGAACCGAGCACCTAGTTATGGGATCTGATGCCAATTCCAAGTGGATAGTGTCAGAGTTGAATGGAATTATGCGATGCCTAGCTAGTGTCACAGAGAATTAGTGACATCTGGTGTTGGAGGTGTTGTGAGGGTGCAAGTAAAGGAGAAACACAAGAGTGTTTCCCCACACTCTTCTAGGAACTTATAAAGTAATATTTTCCACTGAAAAACATTCATCTTAAGTGTCAGAGAAATGGCTATATAATACATGTGTGTGAATAGTAAATAGATGAACGGCATAATGTGGGCAATGGTAATACTGATGTTTGCTTTAATCAAAGGAAGAGTGACTAGTCTCTAAGTCTAACCAGACTGCATTAGGGAGTGAAATGGATTACAGGGTTTTGGAAAATACTCAGCTCTTTGAGCAAAATATGACAGTGTCAATGAACAACACTGACATTCTAAAGGGGGGGACATACAGTGAGGTATAGCCAGAGCCAATCCCAAATTATTCTTATTAATGTTTCTATACTAAAATGCCTACACAATGCATTTCTTTTAGTGCAGGGGGCAATTTCAATACTTTTTGTGACTAGTCTCTTAGTCTAACCATTAGTTCTACCTCTTACTTCTCGTGTTCTCTTACTTTAGACTACAGGAATTCCAAACTACTTGACTCTCCTAGACTGTGCCTTTTCATTCTCATTTATGAGCTACTGTACATAAAAGAATGTGCCTTCAGCATTTTTACGTTCCCTGTCCAAACTCCCTATATTTCCTAACTCTTCCTTACTCCTCTAATCTCAGTCCAGTTTAACTATCACTTTCCTTAAGAAATCTTTCCTAACATTTTAAATTTGTGTTAAAGGCCCTTTGTTGTAATCTCACGGTGACTTCCAACTACCCCATCTTGACACTATCACTCATCCCTTTGGTTGGCATAGCCAGTAGGCTGTAAGGTCATGGAACTCTGTACCTTTATTGTCCAGAGCAAAGGCTGACGCACAAAAAGTGTTCCAAAAACAAAGACCTCCCCCAAATGATCAAATGTAAATGAATGAAATTATCCAGAAGCAATCCATATCCTAAAAGCATTAGATTTAATCAGATTTAATCAAGATTTCCCCCTCCTATCCCTCATTTTTTCTGTGTTCTTTTTCTGTTGTATTTCTGCTTTTTTTCTTTTTCTTCCTTCTATCTGCTATTTTAATTTCTATTGCCATGTGTCTATTGTCAAATATAGTTCTTATTTAAAGCATTTTGATAGATTCCCTCTGACCTTTAACCAGTCATAAAACCATTTAATTAATACATAAAACTATTATGAAACTACTCTAAAAAGAGATAAAAATAATGTTTCCAGAATCCATTCCTTATTGCCACAACACCAATGTACCAATTGGGGGTTGAAATAATGTCATGTATTTGGGAAAATATAATTTTGACTCACTGGATATAGTAATATTTTGGTATTTAATGAACTATCTACAAAATAAATTTGTTTTTGAAACAGTTATTTTATACTATGCTCCTCTCCTCACGACCGTGTTCTATGAGTTGCATATCTGACCCAAGACTTAACTAACCATGAGACTTTAGCCATGTCATTTTAGTCTCTGACTTTTAGCAGTGACATGTGAACATTTACACTCATTTCTCATGATATATTGAACGACTGAAATTTAAAAAGACGTATAAGTTGTCTGTCCCTGTTTCTGACATGTTGGATACATTATGATAAATTCATTTCTTTCTCCATTCTCCTTATTTCCTATACAGGCATGGCTGGCTAAGTTCCCCAGTTAAATGCCTGACTGAGATAGAAATCTTATTTCTGAGTAAGCACATGGTTGATGGTCATTTATCAATAAAAACATGAAGCATACTATAAGAAAAACAAAAATGAATTGATTTCTTATGCTCCCCCCACTCTTTATTTTTTTAACCTATTTCTATAAGAGTTATTTAAATCTAAACTAAGAAATTATGGCATTCTTTTGGGATTGGATCTGGTTATATCTCACTGTATGTCCCCCGCCTTTAGAATGTCAGTGTTGTTCATTGACACTGCCATATTTTGCTCAAAGAGTTGAGCATTTTCCAAAACCCTGTAACCCATTTCCCCTATAAATTATTTCTTATTAATGTTTCTATACTAAAATCCCTACACGATGCATTTCTTTTAGTGCAGGGGGCAATTTCAATATTTCAAAGACCCCTATAAATCAAGCATAGTGTTGTAAAAGCAAGGCAATTTGGCTGGAAAAGCAAAGACATGGTTCCTGTCTGACATTTGCATCAGAAAGTCAGCCAAGCTTCAGAGTGCATTAGCCCATGGAAACAAGAGTCCTCTTATGATAAACAAGCGCTCTGGGAGACAGGGTATTATCACAAAGAGGATTATTTATGCTAGTTCGAGAAACAAGAAAAGGGGGAAACTGTAATCCCTGTCAGATTTTGAGGCTGCTGATCAAATAAAAATTTCAAAGTAAATTTTTGAAAATTGGCTCTGAGAATGCTTATGATCTAGTCAGAAAATAAGTGGGCAGAAGGACCTGGGGGTCCTCACTGTATGTTGAATTCTCTTGATACAGGATTTTAATTCTCTTCAATATCAGAAGCTACCTTACCTCCATTACAGATCGTATTGGAAATAAAATCATCTCTGCAGGGAAAAAAGTAGACTCACATATACTCCTACAGATATCACACTCATTTGGAAACACAGATATGAAGTCCAAAGACAGGAAAAAAATACCCTCCAAAAAACACCCAAATAGGCCCATTCATGAAATCTGCAGTGATTCTGAGGCCATAGGGACACCAGGGGATGAAAAGCAGGGCCAAGGGTTTAATCCAAATCTATAAACTTCCAAAACATAAAATATCCTCAAATTTAAAATGCCAAACAAAAATTAATAACTTATATTTGTTCTTTAACCTGGTTGGTTCAAGAAAATTCAAATCTGAATTTTTCTCTGATGTTCTTTTATTAAAGACAAGGAAAACATCTAACATATGGGAGGCATGATTTTTTTTCTTTTCTTTTTGTTTGTTTTTTGTTTTTTTTTTTTGTTTTTTTTAGGGCACACTTGCAGCATATGCCAGGCTAGGGGTCAGATTGGAGCTACAGCTGCCGGCTTACACTACAGCCATAGCTATGCAGGATCCGAGCCACATCTGCAACCTACACCACAGTTCACAGCAACAGGGGATCTTTAACCCACTGAGCGGGGCCAGGGATCAAACCCAAGTCCTCATAGATACTAGTTGGGTTACCGCTGAGCCACATGGGAACTTCTGTATGATTTTTAATTATATCATAAATATATAAAACAATTTGAGCCTGTTCTTAGTCAAGGAGAATTGAAAACAGAGCTCCAGGGAGTTCCTGATGTGGCTCAGTGGTTAATGAACCCAACTAGTATCCATGAGGACCCGGGTTTGAGCCCTGGCCTTGCTCAGTGGGTTAAGGATCCGGTGTTGCCGTGAGCTGTGGTGTAGGTCTCATACGTGGCTCAGATCCCGCGTTGCTGTGGCTGTGGTGTAGGCCAGCAACTACAGCTGTTATTGGACCCCTAGCCTGGGGACCTCCATATGCCGCGAATGCGGCCCTAAAAAGACAAAGAAAAAAAGTAAAAATCTTTCCGAGAAACCATAGAATAATGGTAAAATGCATCAGAATTGCAGTTTGTCAGCCATGGCTTCAAATCCTTGCTCTGTCTGCTGTTTATATGCTCTGTAGCACTGGAAATGATACTTAACCTCTCTGATAAACCTGTCTCAGTCTCTAAATCTTTAAATGGAGGTGACGAATATTTAACATTCAGATGGCTGTTGGTACTGCAGTCTCATTTTAGTATAAGGCCAGGCATATAGTAGCGCTCACTCAACCTAACTATTGTATGTTAATGTAATGCAATATTACCGTGTCTTTAAATGATGTGTAGATTACATTTAACTGAATCAATTTTAAAAGAATCTAATTCAAGCTACATTAAATGAGTAATGAAATATGTTCAGAAGAGATTAAGACTCTAAAAGCGCAATTATCTATCTAAAATACTCTGCGATTCCAAGCAGTTATGTTTATCAGTAAAATTCCTGGGTACTCAAGGAAAAGGGAGCCCTTGATATGCTGTCACAGTAAGATAGATGAGCAGATCGCACTGTGCTGGTTAAAGGTGCCCTCAGGGGAAGTGACAGGTCTGCAGAAACACTCATGTACATTCTTCCTTACAGTGTCAAACAACAATAACCTAATGTCAAGTGGAAAATCCAACCCCTCAAGCAGTTGTCTTCATTACTCAGCACCAAACAAGTGGGTCTGATGGATGTTTACCATTGAATTGGCCACCTGCTGTGGTGTCCTTATGTCATGGGGACTCAAATTTGAAGCAATCTTCCATTCTGTGTCTCTGCAATTTTCTATCTTAGGTTATATCCTAAAGATAGGCACAGTCTCTTATTCTGAGACAAGAACATGGCCAAATAACAAGGAATACTAGCAAGGATCCAGGTTCAATACCAGAACTGCATGGAAATAATAAAGAACATAATTTTTAGGGTGTTGTAAGAATAGAGTGATAGGATGAATGTAAAGCACTTACATTGTAACTTTTCAGAGAATGTTGGCTAATATTTTAATGGACAGTTTTTTTAATAATAGTATCCATTTTTACACTTAGATAAGCATATTATTGCTTTTAATATTAGATCTAATAAAGTTTCAGTAAAGCTGTCCAAGGAATGAGAACAATGATGATTATAATCAAATGTTGAGGATTAAGACTATTAAGGACAACTAGACAAAGAGGCTCAAGAAGGTAATCACCAGACATGGAGAAAGTCCTGTGGTTGCCAAGGGGGAGGGAGAGGGAGTGGGATGGACAGGGAATTGGGCTGCAGTTAGTAGCTACAAACTATTACATTTAGAATGGATAGAAATAAGGTCCTACTGCCTAGCACAGGGAGCTATATCCAATCTCCTGGTATAGACCATGGTGGAAAACAACATATTTTAAAAAGAATGTCATATAATATATATATGACAGAGTCACTTTGCTGTATGGAAGAAATTGGCATGACATTGTAAATCAACTATACTTTAATAGAAAATTAAAAAAAAATGGAAAATAGAAAAAAAAAACAGAGGACATGTGGCAAAAAAAGGGAACGGTGATGCATTTAAAACTAATTATTATAGAACTTCCCATCGTGGCGTGGCAGAAACGAATCTGACTAGGAACTGTGAGGTTGTGGGTTTGATCCCTGGCCTCACTCAGTGGGTTAAGGATCCGGCGCTGCCTTGAGCTGTGGTGTAGGTCACAGACGCAGCTCAGATCTGGCATTGCTGTGGCTGTGGCACAGGCCGGCAGCTGTAACTCTAATTAGACCCCTAGCCTGGAAACCTCCATATGCCACAGGTGTGGCACTAAAAAGCAAACAAAACAAAACACCTATTACAATAATGACATTACATGTACATTGAACATACAGGGCCATTTAAATTTTTAAAAAAAGATGATCAAGACAGTTACAATAAATCATGATAGAGGACCGCCAGAAATTTACTTTATACTTGTCAGCCGAAGAGTAGAAAGGCAGGTGGGCTAGGACAAAGGAGAAGGAATGGGACAGATATGCTTCCTGTTGCCCATTTCTCATCTCAGCTCCTCATTTCTACTTTCAACTACTTGTGTCCCTAAGACAGCTTTTCTACCTGCAGATGGCATATTGTTTTTTTCTAGGCCATTTTACCACCTCCATCAAAAATCCTTTGTCTCATGTCCCAAACCACAAAATCCTGCTTCGTAATTTCTAAAACAACAGCTTATAAATATGCCAAAGTTGCCCGTGTTAAGGAGCATTTTTATGTCTCTGGCCTCATTCATTCAGGATATAGATTTGTTTTTTCACAGTGTTTGGGGCTGACGCAGCTTCCTGTAGACTGAATTGTGTTCCCTCAAAATTCACATGTTGAAGCCCCAGCCCCACAAATGTGGCTGATTTTGAAGACAGGACGTATAATCTGTCAAGGTTCAATGAGGTCATAACGGAAGAGGCCCATGTCCTTATAAGAAGAGGAAGAGACATCAGAGACCTCTTCTTTTGCTCCCTTCTCTCTCTCTCTCCCCTCTCTCCATTCATGTGCTCACAAGAGGAAAGCTCAGATGATGACATGATAAGAAAGCAACCTTCTGCAATCTAAGGAGAGACATCTCACCAGAAACTAACCTTGCTGGCACCTTCATATTGGACTTCCAGCCTCCAGAACTACGGAAAATATATTTCTCCTGTTTAAGTCTGTGGTATTCTCCCATGTCAGTCTAAGTAGGATAATATACAGCCTTACCCAACGGGCTGGATAAAATCATAGGAATTTCAGTCATCCTCAAAGACAAACACACCAAGTAAGGATGTGGATTTTATAAACTACTAAAATCCATCTACATAAAGTCTAACTCTATTTTTCCATCATCACAGTTAAAGGTTTTGCTTAATTCTACACCCTGGAAAATTAATATTTTACAGGGCACACCGAGTGTTTGTTAGTCAAATTCTGACTGATAACCACAGAGGGAAAATTTTCCAAAGGCTACTTAACCTACGATTCTGATTTTACTCATCAATTTTGCTGAGCAGGGGCAATAAGAGCACAGCAAGAATGGAGTTCCTATTGTGGCGCAGTGGTAACAAACCGAATTAGTATCCATGAGGATGCAGGTTCAATCCCTGGCCACACTCAGTGGGTAAATAAGGATCCAGTGTTGCCATGAGCTGCAATGTAGGTTGCAGACACACCTTGGATCCTGCATTGCTGTGGCTGTGGTGTAGGCCAGCAGCCGCAGCTCCGATTTGACCCCTAGCCCCCATATGTCACAGGTATGGCCCTAAAAAAGCAAAAAACGAAAACAAAAAAAAGAGGACAGGAAGGGATCTTAGAGGCAACAACTGTAAATGTGAGATGCTGGGCTCATATCATTCTCTCTCTCTCTCTCTCTCTCTTTCTTTTCCCATCATTGCTATTCATCAATTAATTCCATCAAAGAAATTGCTTTTCATCAATTAATTTCATCAAAGAAATCAGCTGACATTCTCTTTTTAACCATGATGCTAAGTACATAGGAATAGCTTCTGTTTTCAAATTCTAGGTTCTCAGTGTGGAGTATCCGTTGCCTTCTATGGAAACCTCCCTACATCTCTCCAAAGTTACCCACCAGCAAAGCCAAAAGGCAACATATTTTTAAAAGATTGATAGGGTAGTAGTGGCTTAGCGGTAACGAACCTGACTAATATCCATGAGGACGAGGGTTCAATCTTTGGCCTCACTTAGTGGGTTAAGGATCCGGCATTGCCATGGGCTGTAGTGTAGATCACAGACTCGGCTTGGATCCTGAGTTGCTGTGGTGTAGGCCAGCAGCTCCAGCTCCGTTTCGACCCCTAGCCTGGGAACTTCCATATGTCTTGAAAGAAAAAGCCAAAGTAAAATAAAATAAAATAAAACAAACTAAAATAAAATGATTGATAGGGTAAAGGAAGAGTGTCAAAAACGATGGAATCTAATTGAATTTCTCTAATGTAATGAAGAAAAAAAAATCAGAGAATTTTAAAAGGTAGTAACTTCAAAATAAAATTAGCTGAAAAATTTTAATGCCTGGAAGAAGTACCGAAGATTTTGCAATAACTGAGACTGCTTAGGAATTTCTCCCCATGAATGAGGCGGAGTAGGGGCACTTATCATGACCTGCTGAATATGTTTCTTCTGTATGGATATATTCCCTAGTCTTCATGGTGACACTGGCCCTAAGAAATTTTTTATCTCATTTTTCTTATCATTTTCCTAGATAGAAAGTTCAAAAATCACTGTATAAGCAATTTTTCCAAACACATATTTATTTATCCAGAGCAATTTTTGAACAATTCCGTGGCTCGTGGACATCTGACCTCAACATTTTGGCAAATTGATAGGCCTTGTCCAATCTTTATGCTCCTACATTTTTTATCATCTTGTCATCCCCATATTTTCAGGGTTGAATTTGTTTTGCGTGTCAATTTATATTACTTGTGTTCCCAGGGTTGCTATCTCAAACTAAAAATTCAACTAAAAGCTGATGGTTAGAAAGAATGGAGATTTCACCTACCCAGGGCATACAGAAGAATCTTTGAGACCTGTGTAATCAAGTAATTGAAAACAAATCATGCTTTATGTTTTTTTTCTCAAGGGCTTAACTATAGCTGCTACTTTCAATGATTTAATTTTCCTCCTGTTATGTCAGCTCCCACAAGCCTGCTGCAAAACACAGCCTTGCCAATGGCACATGAACGTTGCTGCTGCCTGTTTTTCCATGGGTTGCAAAATGATATTAAGTAGCTATTTTTCCCGTCTCTTTTACAGCTGAGGACCTATGTAGAGCGGCCTTGGTTGTAATCATCCTTCCTCTTTGATCTACAGGTTTAAGTGACTTTTGTCAAGTAATTTCCTCTCTCTGAATTTCAACCATCTTATCTATTGAATATGGACAATATATTCACCCTTGGAGAATTGTGGCAATGGTGTGCATGTCATACAGACTGCTAATTATTCCCTTGTATCCATTCGTCCTTTCTTCTCTTTAATAATTAAACTTCTGGCTTTCAGCCGAGCATATAGCCTCCTGGTTAAAAACTGGTTATCCCACTCACCCTTGCAACTAGTCAAAACCCGCTGGCTAAATTCTGCACAGCAAATTGTGACAGGAATGATATGTCCAATTCTAGATGGTGTCCTTACAAGGAAGTTTCTTTTTTGCTCTGTCCTCTTTCTTATGGGCTTGGATGTGTACATTGGGGTGGTGAACTGACTTTGTCAAGGAGACAAGAAAACATCCCAGGGGATGACAGAGAAACAAACAAACAAAAAAAAGGAATAAGGGTACCAGAGTTCCCATCGTAGCTCAGTGGTTAATGAACCCGACTATCATCCACGAGGACAAGGGTTCAATCCCTGACCTCGCTCAGGGGGTTAAGGATCCAGCATTGCCGTGAGCTATAGTGTAGGTCGCAAATGCTGCATAGATCTGGCATTGCTGTGGCTGTGATCTTTAGGTATCAGTTCAAATGCTATTTTCTCTCTGAATTCTTCCTTGATTCTCAGGCATTTGGACATTCACTGAACCATATTTTCACATCCTATTATGTAACTGTAATACCACATCCTATTATGTATTTGGCATTTCTCCGTCTCCTCAAAGACAAAAACAATTTGACTTCCCTACCCCTTAGCTCAGGCCATAACTGGCATATAGTAGGTGTTCAATAAATATTTTCAAGTAAATAACTAATGACAGTAATATTTTCAGTCTTGACAATGTGCCAACCCCAGTGCTATTGATCTCACATGACCCCATAAGGTAAGGACTGTTATTAACCCTAGTGTGCGGATGAAAAACTGAGATCTAAATAACTTTCCTAAGATTATGCAGGCAGTAGGAATCAAATATTAGATTCAAGATTCATCAACCACAACTTTATACTCCTTCTCAGCTGAGAACATGAACAAACTAGAACTGTTTAGCATCTACTACATACCTCTTATTTTGATAAGCACAAAAGGTAATAAAAACAGTTATAAACATCATTATTTCTAGCCCTCAAAAGCAGATATTCCATTTAAAGGGAGGCAAAGTATACACACATGAATGCTCAAATGTGTGTGTGTGTACTGGAAGAGGGGACACAGAGGCAGACAATGACCAAAAACCAAATAAATATCACTCATACTGACTGTCTACCAATTTTATCTAAATTAAATAAAGGCAAATGATAAAGTTTAACAATCTGCCATATGATGGTAGAGTAAACCTCTTCTCTCCTTAAGCGTATTTATTTCTAGCTTCACCGGAATGATGAACTACCTATTCATAAAAACAGTCTAGTAAAGAAAAAGCAATAGACTATAAACTGGAATTAGCATAGATTTCCAAAGAAACAAATCATGCCAGCAAACATGATTCTTTTTGTGGTACCATTTGAAGATAAGTTGATTAAGGAAGGATTGCAGAAGTATTGGATTATACGTGATTTATTCGGG
This sequence comes from Catagonus wagneri, assembly GCA_004024745.2. Taxonomy (NCBI): domain Eukaryota; kingdom Metazoa; phylum Chordata; class Mammalia; order Artiodactyla; family Tayassuidae; genus Catagonus; species Catagonus wagneri. Next base: position 6,492,766 of record PVHT021183710.1, on the reverse strand, counting down.
CCCGAGTTAGTGTCTCAGAAAAACTAGCTCTCATATTAGGTAAAATTGCTCTAGGTGTTGGATGAGCACTGTCAAACAGATTGCATACTAACTGAAAGGTCATAAAACAAAGAGTAATCGCAAATTGTCTGGCATTTAGATGAAAATGCCCTGCCTACAAGAGTTTATGAAACAGACATAACCCAAAAATGATGACCATGCCAGATATTCCTATAAACCTAAATACAGAAAATCATAACTCTCCTATAAATGGGAGGATTGAAATGTCATATAAAACAATGGTCTGAGGAGCTATCTTGTGTTTGTTCTGCTTTTTTAATATATCTGTGCATAATACATATATCATCACTTGCCACGATTTAGTCAACAAATGTGTTAAGGGTTCACTCTAGGGAAAGCACTGGCGATAAAGAGGAAGGAGTTTATGTTTACTTGGTGCCTAATATGTGCCATGCTTTGAGCTTGGAGCGTCCATGATATTTTTATATAAAGACAGTGTAGTTTGTACCTACGAGCCTGGTCTCGCATGTCAGCTATTTGTCCTGGGTCAATTTATATAACTTCTCTCCTCCTCCATTTCCCCCTAGAATTTCTATACGGACTAAATAGTAGATATGTTAACATGTATAATGTCTACATTATCATTATTTTAGACCCACAAGAATTCTTAGAGGTAATGTAGGAAAAAGAGCATGTGCCTTTGCATCTGTGAGACCTGAAGTCAAATCCTGTTCTACTAGTTTCTCTCTTGTGATCTGCAGCTACTTAGTTCAACTCTTAGCACTTCAGTTCCTTCACAATTAAACTGAGGACCATACCTATATTTTAAGACTGTTTTAAGGATGAAAGGTAATGAACTCAATTTGCCCGTCACTCCGCCTGGCAAAATAAAAATCCTCATCAAATGGAAGCTGTAATTGTGAAGAAAATTACATTGCCCTTGGAGCTCAATGCTTTAATTTCAAATTCCAATGGTTGTTCAGAAGCTATTTATATTTTTTAATAAAAAATTCTGATTGAATGTACATAATCTTCCATGATTAAAAGCATATACATCCATAATCCTACAGCCAGGCTAACTTATATCCCTAAACCCCTGAGCAAGTTTTTCTTCTATATTACCTTTTATGTTGCCCTGTTTATTGGAAACATACCAGATGTTTGAAGGGTGGAAGGGTCAGTTAAACTACTGTTCAATATCAGACAAGGTAAATTACTTGTCCTACACAAACATGTTCTTAACATTTAAAAGTACTTGGCATAGCTGTTGTGTGCTTCAAATCCAAAGATAGAAACAGGAGATACTACAATTTTGATTTATGATTTATATGGGATTAATTTAGAAATAATACCTATTTTTACACTTGAAAATCTTGGCTTGTTTTGGTTTGAGGTTTATGACTCCTTTTAAAGATTATTTTGCTCTATATAAATCTCATCTGTCTTTACTTTAATTAAAAGCAATTAATATTTACTGAGAATCTACCGTGTACTAGGCCCTAGGAACAAAAATGCAAAAATAACATGCCTTTGGTTTCTAAGACTTTAAAGTCTATCACCAAACACAGACAAATTAGAGACTGTTGTTATTAAAGCCGAGTCAGTTTAAGTATATATATTCATCTGGTCCTTTTAGGGCTGTACTTGCAGCATATGGAGGTTCCCAGGCTAGGGGTTGAATCGGAGCTGTAGTCTTTGGCCTACGCCACAGCCACAGCAATGCCATATCTGAGCCGCATCTGAGACCCACACCACAGCTCATGGCAACACCAGATCCTTAATCCACATAGTGAGGCCAGGAACCAAACCTGCATCCTCATGGATAACTAGTTAGATTCATTTCCACTGAGCCTCGACAGGAACTCCTATGTATTTCAAGTGTTCAAAACCATTAGTAATTATTATGACAAAAGCAAGATTTAATTCCATTGCTCTTCAACTCAATGTATATAATTATAATGTAGTATAAAACTACACGCAGCTTAAAGTATCTTATAGTTAATCATATGTAGATGTGCAGGTTCAAAGCTTCTAGTTTATTTTTGTTTTGCCTGTGTGCTTGCTGGTTTGCTTGCTTTTTTCCATTTCAATTAATCAATTACACCAAGGAGTTTTGTGGTTGGGTAAAAGGGTACGGTGTGTACCTGGGACACAAGAGAATTTCTCTGTCAACGAAAATGTAGCCACACTTTAAGAAAATCGGTGTTTTTCCCGAATCTAGGGAGAAAGTATGTAAAAATGGAGGATCTCACTGTAAACTGAGATGTATTGAGGACAATGTAAATATAAAGCATCTCATATGGTAAATATGTGCTTGGCATCCAACAGATGCTCTATAAATATTTATTGAAGAAAATAAGCTACCATGTTTATTGACCATAGCAAAATAGGTGAAAATAGGCGATAAATATACGGTGTGACTGAAAAAGTAGTCCAAAATGCAAAATGTCATCTGGACTCCACAAACTCCAGTTTTTAGAAGAGTTAAAAAAAAAAAAAGGTGTCCCCTTATTTTCCTATACCACAGATTGTGAGATTGGGTGCCCTAAGTTCTGGATGAAATCATTAACTGTGACATTGATCTGGAAAACACAAGTTGAGATGTAAAGTTTGAGATAAGGAGTTCTCATTGTGGCTCAGTGGGATAGAATCCAACTAGTATCCATGAGGATGAAGGTTCGAGCCCTGGCCTTCAGTGGGTTAAGGACCGTCATTGCTGTAAGCTGTGCTATATGTCACAGACACGGCTTGGATCTGGTGTTGCTGTGGCTGTGGTATAGGGCAGCAGTTGTAGCTCTGATTTGAGCCCCAGCCTGGGAACTTCCATATGCCATGAGGAGTATGGCCCTAAAAAAAAAATGTTACTCTCCCCATCTCACAGTCTCCATGCATTACACTAAATAATTTTTCTATTCACTATTACTTACGATCATCTCAGAAAAGTATTTTCAGGAATACAGGACAGTTCTTCTTAAATTCATTTTTAAAATGAGAAAACACTCAGAAAAAGCGATTTTACAATGTTATATAACTAGTAACCAACAAAGTGGTAAGGCTCAAGTATTCTGACTACATAATGTAATTTTTTAGTAGGGGTATTAGGTCATTTTTTGACGACTGTAACTCCTAGGCCAGTTATACTCTCTCGAACACATTATATCTGTCTCATGTTCAAGATATCCCAATACGCCTGTGTAGGTTGTTTGTCCCCTTATTGGGCTTCCACTGGTGTTGATGCCAACTCACCTACCAGTCACTCAGTCCCATGGCTCTACTCAATGTTGTCATTTCCAGCTATGGTAATTGTTCCATATCATCATTTCATCAATACCCATCACCGAGCAGCCTCTCCTTTCTTTCCAGCTTATTCACTCTAGCAGTCCAACTCCACCCATCCTTCTGTAGCACCATGACTTAAAATCCCTCTATTTTTTCACCGTGAAGTGCTCAACAATTACAGTCATTATCTTTTCTATACCCTGAACTCCTTTTGTCTCTCTCTTCCTTCGTCACATGGTTACATTAATCTAAGAAATGAAGACGAAGGATAATAAGGATATATAATATTCCCCACTGGGAAAACATAGTTCTGTCTTCCTAGCATGCTGAGAAGTAGGTGACTAAATCCTCATTTTATACAACAGAAAACTGAGCCTCATGCGATTATGAGTCCTGCTCAATGTGAAGGTTAATTTTATATGCCATCTTGATGGGCTAAAGAATTCCCAGAGAGCTGGTAAAACATTATTTCTGGGACTTCCCGTCGTGGCTCAGGGGAAATGAATCTGACTAGCATCCATGAGGACCCTGGCTTTGCTTAGTGGGTTAAGGATCTGGCGTTGCCATGAGCTATGGTGCAGATCACAGACGTGGCTTGGATCTGGCGTTGCTGTGGTATAGGCCAACAGCTGTAGCTCCAATTAGACCCCTGGCCTAGGGGTGTGGCCCTAAAAAGACAAAAAAAAAAAAAATTGTTTCTGGGTAGCTCTGTGAGGGTATTTCTAGAAGAAATTAGCATTTGACTGGCACCCTGAATAAAGATCACACTCACTAACGTGAGTAGACATCTCATAGCCATGGAGGGACTGAAGAGAGCAAAAGTCAGAGGTGGGGTGAATTTGCTCTCTGGCTTGAGCTGTCACATCCCTCCTCTCCTGCCCTTGGACACTGGCACTCCTAATTCCAGAGTCTTTGGGTTTGAGCTGGAACTACACCACCCTCTCCCCTGAGCCCCCAGCTTGCAAATGGCATATTGTGGGATTCCTCAGCCTCCATAATCATGAGTCAACTCATCATAATAAAACTCTATATACCACGTATGTCCTGCTCATTCTGTTTCTCTGCAGTACCTGAAGAACCTGAGTAGCCGGTCTCAAAACAAATAAAGCACAGAATCATAATTCAAACCCAGCTTCACTAAGGAGACAAAACCCGGCAGAAAGACTACCATTTTGAGAACCCAGAAACCCCTGGACTGCAATTCAAAAAAGATAAAGAAAAAAAAAAAGACACCGTAAATTAATTTAAAAGATTAAAAGCACTTAGAAAAGCAGCTGGCAGCTAAGGAACAAGGAAATTACTAATAGCAGTAAATGCTACTGCTGTTGTACTTATTGTTTTCTAGACTTTTAAGCCCAGTGCACTTTCATTTAAATCTAGCCAAATTTCCACTGTTCACTCTCACACCAGGGCAGCAAAGAAGCACTGTATACATGTATTTATTACTTATATATAATGTATATATTTATTCATACAGAATACACAGATTCAACATCTTTGATTTAAAATTACTATGTTAGTATCTTCAACTTCACAACAGTTCACCACATCATGACAAAGACTGATGAGAGACATTGCAAAACAATGTCATAGGTACACTAATAAAGATGCAAATAAAGACTAAGGAGGGGAACCTAGGCCAACCAGAGGTAGCAGGAGAGCCACAGTCAGGAAAGTTTTCAGAAAAACCTAGCAGAGTACCTGGCATAATCTAAGGAACCAGTAAATTACTAATAGCAGTAAATGTTGTTGCTGTTGTACTTATCGTTCTCTAGACTTTTAAGCCCATTGCACTTTCATTTAAATCTAGCCAAATTTCCACTGTTCACTCTCAGACCAGGGCAGCAAAATTTGCACTCCACTGAAATTCTTTATAAGCACTAGAGATAGTGAGGGATGAGAGACAGGAGATGAAGGGCAGGAGGAAAGGGTCAAAAGGGTAGGGGAGTTCCCATTGTGGCTCAGAGGAAACAAATCTGACTAGCTCCCATGAGGATGCAGGTTTGATCCCTGGCCTTGCTCAGTGGGTTAAGGATCTGGCATTGCCATGAGCTGTGATGTAGGTCGCAGATGCGGCTCAGATCCAGTGTTGCTGTGGCTGTGGCGTAGGACAGTGGCTATAGCTCCAATTAGACCCCTAGCTCAGGAACCTCCATGTGCCTGCCGAGAGTGGGGCCCTAAAAAGACAAAAAAAAAAAGAAAGAAAGTAGGAAAATGATCAATCCTATCAGAATTCCCCCTAGAAGCATGTTGTTTAATTCAGAGTTGTCTTGGCTACAAGGAGTAAAAGATCGTATCAATAGCCTAAATATTAAAAGAGAAGAGTGGGGCTGAGATTTCTTATAGGGAAACAGAAATTTCTTAGATGCCAAACTGAAATAAAGGTATGTCCAGACTTCAAGGAAAAACAAAACAAAAAAAAAAGCAGACGTTTAACAACTAAGACCACTCTCTTCACTTCCTTAGAGCCACATGGTCTCTTCCATGTTAGCTCATTTCTCTTTTCAGTGGCTGCTTATTTTATCTCCTTGTTAGAGAAAATACATAACCAACAGCTACAACTCTACTGAACTCTCAGGCTTAGGGCCAACCATTTAATGAGTATTGTCTCCATATTTCTAAACTAATTTTCTCTACGTTAGGGAGAAATTTCCACATTCCTAGTATTACACTAAGGACTGATGATAAAATAGCATAACAAGAGGGTCTCTGCTCACAAAGAACTCAATGTTTACTGGGGAAGAGTTGCACAATAAATTACTCATATTAATTTCTTCTTGCTTACAACTATTTATGGAGTACCCACTATGAACCTAGCTGTGTACTACATGCAGAAGATACCATCATAAACAGAAACACAGTCTCTGTTCTTAGGGAGCCACTAAATTTTACTGTTTAGAGGTGGGTCAGACTTTAATCAAGTTATCACAGAAACATGAACAGAGTTTAGCACACATTATAACAGAGAAGTTCACAGCATTCTCAGAGCATCTAATACATCTGACCTCGTCAAAGGAACTCATTGAAAAGTCAATTTCATTGAACATAGGACAATCAAGATTAAATATGCCTAGGAGGAACCTAACAAGGAGAGGAAGGAAGATCATTCCATGCAGAAGGAAAAAGTCTACAAAATCCCTGTAGCATGAGAAAGCGGTTTGCCAAAAAAAAAAAAAATCATATATATATATATATACACACATATATATATATACGTATATATATATTCCAAAGAGTGTAAGCATATGAGAAATGAAGTTATAGTTTGGCTAGACTTAGCTACACTGTACTTTGTAGGCCAGGCAGCATGATGGGAAGACATTCAAACTCTTTAAGATGTAAGTGAACCATTTTATGCTTTAGACACATAAGTCTGGCTAGAAGCACTGAGAAGAAATTGGAAATGATTGGTGTGTGATGGTTAAATTTGATGTGCCAATTTGGCTAGGATATGTTATCCAGCTATTTGATCAAATACTAGTATAGATGTTGCTGTGAAGGTATTTTGTAGACTTGATTAATACCTACAGTCAAACATCAGTTGACTTTTTTTTTGTTTTTTTATTTAGGCCCACACCCGCAGCATATGGAGGTTCCCAAGTTGAGGGTCTAATCGGAGCTATAGCTGGCAGCCTATGCCAGAGCCACAGCAATGCAGGATCAGAGCCACATCTGTGACCTATACCAGAGCTCACAGCAATGCCGAATCTTTAACCCACTGAGGAAGCCCAGGGATCACACCCATGTCCTCATGGATAATAGCTGGGTTCGTTAACCACAGAGCCACAATTGGCACTCCAAACATCAGTTGACTTTAAATAAAGGAACTTACCCTCCACAATGTGGGTGGGTCTCATCTAATCAGTTGAAGATCCTAAGAGGAAAAACTGATGTTTCCTAGAAAAAAAGAAACTCTGTCTCAAGACTATAACATAGAAATATTCCCTGAGTCTCAAATCTGATAACCTGCACTGCAAATTGCAGACTTGAGACCACAACATCAACTCTGTCTGTCCTAGTGAATTTTTTGCACCATAAGGAAAGTAACTATAACATTTATCTAAGTATCCCTACTCTTCATTTGGCGTTTATTGGACTCTTAGAGAACCATCGTGAAAGAAAAAGGTACGTGAAATATTAGAAGTGTATTATTTATTTTACCATAGCTATTATCACTAGTTCCACTGACAAACAAATACTCTGGCAGCCCTTAAAATTCCATTTCAAAGCGATCTTTCTAAAATGGCATTTTAGACAAAGTCCGAAAGGCCATAAACCTACATCCGACCTGTGTATCTTTTCTTCCACATAAGGTGTCCATTAATGATAACAGTTTATTCAGTATTTTATGGATCCTTCCAAGATAGGCGTTTGATCCTGATCTCAGCAATTCACTTCTTATGCAGTAGGAGACCTCCTGTGAAGGCTTGGGTGCATCAGAAAGCCAGAACCCAAGAGCATGGCGATGATAATAGAAAGATGGTGTACTTTAAGCAATGTGTCAACTTATCCATCCACGAAGAGAAGGGAATTTGAAGGCTTTCATTCCGTTCATGGCCACTGAGGTCAGCATTAAACATTTTATAGAAATGCCCCAAAGTGACCTCCTCTCACAGCTTTTCCTAAAACTGTCAGGTCCTATGTGTTCACAATAAGAATTGTGTATTCTACATCTCTACTCAAGGTTATTGAAAATCCTCTTTTGAAAGTGCATCAATGGTTTTAAAAATACACACGGAGAGAAAACTGAAACATGCATTTTCTAAGAAAAACAAAATTAAAGAGCTCCTTCCTTGTCCTTTTTTTAAAGGCAGAGTCAACTTTGATGTGATGGGTGCACTGAACATGTCAGGCAGAATGTTATCAAAAGAAGTAGTTTGAAGCCGCTCCTGAGGGATGATTTTGATGTCCCACTGTCCTTGTCTTACATGAAAGTATTTGGTTTAGACAAAAATTTACTTTGACCCAGAAATGACAAACATACACAATTAAAGCAAGAACAACAAATCTAGGCCTTGGAATAGCGGGCTTTGAACTTTCTGATTAAAGTCAGTTCCAACAACCTGACCATACACTGCTTCTTTCAGTTTGTAAACTGGGAATACAAATGGCAAGACTGGCAACTGAATCTCCAGTAATCTTTTGTCTTTTGGTCTCTGGAAGGCCACTAAGTCCCTTGTTTCAGCAAAGATAAACATCCTCATCACTTAACTAAAAAAAGTAGGCAATTAAATAAATCAATCTCTCTCATTCCCTCTCTCCCTCCCTCTTTCCTTTAAAAAAGCAACTGACAAGAAAATAAGAAGAGAACAATTCTTATTACAGACTTGGGATAATTGGCATCCCAGGGCTGTTTTCTTTTTCCGTATTTCTGTTTTGCCTGAAGCTAACCCCGACTGCGAGAAAGGCCCCCTGTGCATGCTAAAGAAACCCAATCCTTTCTGATTATAATCAGGCAAAAACAATATTTCATGTGTGAGATTTTAGCAACCACTGGGTAACAAATATGCCCTTTCAGTCAATGAGACCATCCTAAGCCCAGACAAGTTTCCTAACTGACTTCATATCCACAGATGAAAAGGGTGCCTTTAACTCTGCCCTGTGGCTCTGCTCGGGGAACTTCGAGCTGGTGCTGTTTGCCCAAAGGAGAAATGCTGTCTAAAGAGAACTTCCCTCCCTCTTTTCTTTCTTCTCTCTTTTCTTTAAAAGCAAATTCCTAACGATCCGTGTTCAGCCTGGAGGCATTTATCTGAGTTACAGGCACATCCTCAAACTGGAGAAAGAGGAAATGAAACCGCTCTCTCCGTTGCCCGGGGGATCCCAGAAGGCAAATAGGGAATAATTTGGTTTGGAGGCTGGGGGGGGACGGTGCTCCAGCCGTGTGCAGAGTCACTCCATCACTTCCAGCAGGCAGACCACCAGAGAGCAAAAAAAATGCTTGGGAGCTGGTGATCAGGGGGACCTGAGGGGAGAAAATAAGAGCTGGGCTGTGGAGACAGGATAGCAGGGGTCTGGGGCTGGAGGTCCTGTCATTGTATTTCTTTTGAAGGAAAAATAGAGAACATTCAGAAAAAAAGGGTCAATCAACAGGATGAGGAATCTCACTTAATATCTGCTTATTCTATGTCTCGGTTTTGTATTTATCTTCTGTCTCAATGCAGTGGAGAGGGTCTGCCCATCTGTAGCTTGACGGTTTATAGGCTTTTACCTCAGTGTAAATCATGCCAGCTTTTATCACCAGACATGGGAAGTCCGAGGTATTCACATGTGACAAGCATCCTGATATACTATATAATGAAGAAATAACAAAGCGAAGTTATGAAAATGGGGCTCTATTTTCTTTTCTCTTTTTGCTTTTTTAGGGCCTTACCCACAGCAAATGGAAGTTCCCAGGCTAGAGGTCGAATTGGAGCTGTAGCTACTGGCCTGCACCACAGCCACAGCAACGCTGGACTGAACCACGTTTGTGACCTACAGCACAGCTCACGGCAACGCCGGATCCTTAACTCACTGAGCGAGGCCAGGGATCAAATCCACATCATCATGGATACTAGCTGGGTTTGTAACCCACTGAGCCACGGCAGGAACTCCCTGGAGCTCTACTTTCAGTGCTCTCATGTGTGGACTAAAAAATACGCACAGGAATTCCTGACCTCGCTCAGTGGGTTAGGGATCCTGCGTTGCCACAGGCTGCAGTGTTGGTCACAGATGAAGTTCAGATTCTACATTGCTGCACCAGCAGCTGCAGCTCTGGTTCAGCTCCTACCCTGGGAACTTCCATATGTTATAGGTGCGGCTGTAAAAAAAAAAAAAAAAAAAAAAAAATATGCACAACCTAAAAGTTGAGAATTATGTTTTATTCAGTAGATAAAACTGAGGACTTAAGCCCTGGAGGCAGCATCTCAAGTAACCCTGAGAAAACTGTGCCAAGGAGGTGAGAGGGGAGTGAGGATATATAGGAGTTTTACAACAAAGGGCAGGGAGTCTAGAACAAAAGATTATCATTAATAAACGAAACTAGATATCTCAAGGATGTAGTGCTTTTCTCTTTATGGGAAGATTCAAGGGTCTGCGCTCACTGAAGTTATTCCTTTGACAGGCAACTCAGCTCTTTGGGGCCTGTATCCTGTGTTTTCACATCCTGAGGGCTCACCATCAGGAGTGGCTGCAGTCTAATGGCTGCTGGATGGCAAGTATTCTTTGCTTCCTCCCTGATTCCCCTCAGGGCTCCCCGGCTCACCCTTGGAGGTGGCTGCAATCACTGATGACTGCGACATCCTTTGTTTACTAATATGGCAGGCAATATTTTATTTCTCACATGTAATAATTGAAGTGATAGGATGGGCACCTTTTCCAATACTATCTAAGTAGACACTGACTGGGAGTATAGGGTGAACTTCATTTGCTAATAATGCCCAAGCAGGGAAAAGGAGATTTGGGCACTTAAGGCTCCGGTCTCCCTGCTCCAGGTGCACAGAACTAACCTCCCTTCACCCCCGAGGCCATGCTGAGCCCCACCCAGAGAGGCCCTGAAACCAGGTGCCAGGGAAGGCTCAGCCAGCGATGTCACAGAGAGGCCCTTGTCAGGGCTGTGGAGTGGGCACTAGCCTGAGCGCTCTGGAAGATGGGTTGGTGAGCGATGGCTCTTCTATCCTGATGAGGATAAAAAGCCTACCTCCGGGAACTGCTCATCAGCCTCCAACTGAGAAAGTCACTGTGCAGTAAACTTGTCATCCTACTGGCTAGAACTGGTTACAACCAGGAGAATTTCAAAGCCAACCCCAAAGATTGCCCTTCATGCTCCAGAGTAGAATGAACTGCAGTGAGGACCACTCACAAATGTAAATGCACACCCTATGTTGTGCACACAAAGGTGATATGAAAAAGGGTGACACCTGACCTTTATTGAACTGTGTCCCGGGCACTGTGCCACTGCTGACTAGCAGAGGTTTCTTAGACGAAGAGCGGGAGATGGAGTTCTGGAGCCTACACGCCTGGGTACCCATTTGAGTACCGAATCCCACTCCATCACTTACCATTTATATTCCATCACCTTAAGTCTTGTTTTCTCATCTGTAAAAAAGATAATTATATCCCTTACTGATCAGGGTTGTCGGGATTAAATGATGTAATTTGTATGACGGTATCTAGGAGAATGCCAGGTGCATAATGAGCATTTGCTAAGAGGTAGCTGTTAATGTGACAAATTTACTCCTCACCACAACTTTAGGCAATAGCTATTATTACTCTGTTTTATGAATGTAAACTGAGGCGTAGGTCAGCTAAGGAAGTTGCTCATGTGACATAAAGTATAAAAAGACAGGAGAGGTTCAAACGCAATTTTGTCAGATTCAAACGTCTGCTTCACTGATTGTCTTTTACTTTCTCACACTGTTGACACACTTAAAGAAGAACTTGGAATGGACGCAAAAACTAAAATATAAAAAAATGCAGTACACAGCATTTTTCACTTTTTTTGAGAAGACAGAAATATAGGAAGCTTTACAGTTTATTTTACTTTCTCTTCATCAGCTCCCTTTTTTGTCTCCTTGGTCTCTTTAACTTTCTCTCTACTTCTCCCTCTTTCTTTCTAATGATAAAATGATCTGACATAACACAAAATGCAAATTATGTGATATTGCCTTAAATTGTTCCAGGTCATTTAGCTCACCATGAGCATTCATTACAGCTAATTATTGTAACAGATTTTTATTATTCATAATTATTTTTTCATGTTGTAATGATCATAAATTTTAAAAATTCTGGCCATCATGAGTCACCATTCATGCTTGTCAGGATTTTTTTTTTCTTCTTTTCTTTATAGAACATTTAGACGCTCATTATCATCAATATATTTGTAGGTTGTTATCACTCATATCTAATAAAGCCCTTTTGGGGTATGCAGAGTGATTTCCAAAACCCAGTAATTCTCAGGCCTAATGACAAACTGATGCTCTGCTTAATTTTAGAAAATCAAATTAACTGCCTCTGATTAAATGTGCAGCAGATTTCACTGTGTTAACTGTGTCGGGTTCATGACTCCAGGCAGAGAGAGAGGTTCCTTAGCTCATCTCTATGCAGAAAATATTTTTTTTAAGATCATCTTCCAAAACCGGTATATTAAGCATATGCATACATTCTCTGGGAACAGGAAAATGAAGAACAAAAATTCTCTATTAATTAGGAAACTGCATTTACACCATCAACAATTAGAATCTGGATATGGCAGGTCCAAATTTCAAGCCACATGCAACAAATCTTTTATTGCTTTCTTTAGATTAACATAGTTTCAGTAATTGCAGCATTCCTGTCTAGCTCAGTTTCAGCTCTTTTGGCATATAACCGAGGTGCCAAGAACACCTGAAGGGCACGTTCAACCCCTTGAGCTTGTGCCAAGAACAGAGATGTATTCAACGCTGAGGTATCAGTCGGACACCTTTGTTGATGCCCTCAGGCCCTGCAGCTCAGATGCCCACTCCCTTTTCTCGCATTGTTCCATCAGTTTGGTTGCTCTGCCATATCTGGTGCAGAAATCACTGAGTTAGAAGTCCTGGGCATACGATCCATCCTTCTCGGTGCCCCTCTTGGCCAGTCCTTCCCAGGTGCTGCCACAACCTCAGATGCTATTTCGCAGGTACAAATCCGTCTCTTCAGTTAAAGCTACAGCATTCCCTTCTCCACGCCTCCCTGTGCAGGATTCACTGAGAGGTAATCTTTTCTCTATCTCCATTCTCATTTTATGAGACCTCCTCCAGTTACAAGGCATTAAGTAGCACTCACATGCTCCTGATTCCTAAATGTGAACCAAGATCTGATCTATTCCCTGACCTTCAGACTCTATCCTTTCTCAATATCTTCTCTTATGTATCTAGTAAATGTTCCACCTGTTGTATGCCTAAAAAAAAAGAAAAAAAAATCTGAGTAGCTCCCTCAAACCTGCTTCTCTAGAGTTTTCCCATTTCAGTAAAAGGCACCCTTATCCCCTCACTCATTCACTCATGCAGACCTGAGAGTCATCTTTGATTCTTCTTTCGTTTCCACTGCTCCGCATTCTCTCAGCAAATTCTAACAACACTATCTCCACAACATGGCCTGCATCTGACTGCTTCTCACCATCATCACTGCATCACCTAATACCTAGACCACCCTTAACTAGTCTCCCAACTTCAACTCTTGCCCATCATAATCCATTCCCTTTGCAGGGCAGACAGATGGTTGGTTCTAAGGCATAAAGCAGATCATAATGCACTCTGGCTTCAAAATCTCCAGTTACTTTTCATTACACTTAAACCCAGCCTGTGCTGTCTGAAAGCCTCTGGACCTGGCCCTTGACATCCCCATCTCTACTGAATCTTCTTCTTCCCTCCCCCTCATCCATGAAGCTGCAGACACACTGGCCTCCTCCCTGTCCTCAGAGTTTATCTACTTAACAGTTAATAGTTACTGCTCCCGGGGTTGTAATAAAACACTCTATACAGGTTTTTTTTTTTTTTTCATTTAAACCTCACCACAGCCTTTTAAATTAGTTACTACTATTGCTGTTATTTTACAGATTAATATATATTATAATGTGATAGATCCAGGTGAAAGAAACATGAAAAGGAAAAGAATTATAACACAGGTTGAAGGATGGGCATCCTGCCACTATTTCAGAATCAGGCATTTTGAGGTGGATATATCTGCTATGCTGCAAAGCATTCTGTCAAAAACGGTCAGTCACAAGGTTTTAGTTAAATCAAGGGGATACTGGACTGGGAAACTACATCTTCTGTCTGCTCCCCTAATGTCACTAGTTTTATATATAAATAAATATGTATATATATGGAGGGTTGATCCTTGGACAAGCAACATCACCATCTTATGAATTTTGTTAGAAATGTAATTTCTCAGTCTATTTCTAAAAACTATTTAACCAGAAACTGTGTTAATGGGCACAGAAATCTGTAGTTTAATAAACACTCCTGGGAGTTGCCATTGTGGTGCAGCAGAAACAAATCCGACTAGTATCTCTGAAGGTGAGGGTTTGATCCCCGGCCTCGCTCAGTGGGTTAAGGATACGGCATTGCCGTGAGCTCTGGTGTAGGTTGCAGACGTGGCTCGGATCCCGCATTGCTGTGATTGTGGCGTAGGTTGGCAGCTGCAGTTCTGATGTGACCCCTAGCCTGGGAACTTCCATATGCCACAGGTGTGGCCCTAAAAAGTAAAAACAAACAAACAGACAGAACCCCCCAAAAAACAGAGAATTGGAAAGGGAGTAACCTCATCACTGTATCACTTACTATTCTATAAAGCCTGATTGCTGGGAAACCAGGTGATCCATGCTTTGAGTGTCAAATTTGAGGATATTTCTTTGCCAGTGAAAGTCAAGGACTTGCTCAGGGGAAGGCAGGCAATGAGAGAAGGGAGGAGAGCTGGATGAAGTCTCCTATGTAGGCTTCTGTACGCTCTGATGCTGAAGGCCCACCCTCATCACAGGACACAGAGGCTACAATACCTTGGGGGTAGGGTAACACTGGTTGCCGCTGGGGGAAAGATGAAGCCCTCTCAGATATGGAGTGTTTCATCAACAGATGAATTGGATGGTCAGAGCAGTAGCACTTAATGGCAGTTAATTATAGGGATCTGAGTCCAGAAATCATTGAACACATATACACACTTCAGTCTGTCTTTTCAAAGGACACCAACCCAGCCTGTCAAGCATTTCTCAGGTAGAAATTGTTGAATGTCTCCATAAGGGGACCCTAGCTGTTGGTAATGTCATTTGTTCTAAGAACTCTAAAGAGAAAAAACTAATCTTCTTAAATATACTGTCTCCTGCTGCCAAAAAAAAAAAAAGTCTGTTTTTGGATCACCTGTGCCTCTCAACTGAATATATCAACCTCTGAGCCTTGTGCTTATTTCATGCATGTTTATTGTGAAGTCCACTTGCATTCACTCAGAAGCTATTGTCTGAGCTCTTACAATGCACACTGGGGAGATGAATCAAAGAAGATACAGGTGACAAAATTCAGATGCGACACTTTCTCCTTGGTACTCACAGAGAAGAGCAATCATGTCCAATGGGTCTCCATAGCAGCTCTCCAAACCCAGATCTGGCACACTTTGCTAAAGTGCAGAAGTAGAAACCAATTCAGGACTCCAAATCCATGAGTAACGTTTGGCCACCAACAGGAGAAGGAGTCTTAATAGCCTGCTAACTTCCTCTTCATGTCCTGGAGTCACGACCTTGGGCATAGCTGTGGGGTTTTTTGTTTGTTTTATTTTTTGTTTTTTTGCTTTTCAGGGCAGTACCTGCAGCATATGGCCGTTCCTAGGCTAGGGGCTGAAATGGAGCTACAGCTGCCAGGCTACGCCACAGCCACAACAACTCGGGATCCAAGCTGAGTCTGCGACCCACACCACAGCTGAGGCAACGCTGCATCCCTGATGCACTGGGCAAGGCCAGGGATTGAACCCTCATCCTCACGGATGCTAGTCAAATTTGTTTCCCCTGCACCATGACAGGAATTGCCCATAGCTGTGGTCTTGCACAATCAACATAGACTCCATTTCCCTAAGTTCAAAAATCATTACCAGCCTGTGCCAGGTGATACCAAAACAGGCAGTTTTGATCTACTCAGGCCAACTTCCTGTTAGCTACATTGATGTTTAAGTGTACTAAGTGTTTGGTAAGGTTTCTGTTTGTTGTTGCTGTGTTGTTTTGTTTTTCTTTTGTCCTTTTTATTCTCTGAATTGACAGGTCAAATCAATCAGAAGAAATTGCCAGCCCCAGAGACAAAGCCTAAATTGTTTTGCTGTGCACTTTCTGAGGAAAGCTTTAAATCACCCCAAAACAAGTCCATGCCACTTTTACTGCATTGCTAAAGTCAGCTGCAAGACAGGCAGGGAGAAATCAGTTTTAGTTAGAAACTAATTTACTAGAATTTACTATGCCCCAGGCACTTTCCTAAGCACTTTACCAAATTTAACTAGTCTAATACTTTTAACAAACCCTGAAGAACATTATTAATCCCAGTTTATAGATGAAGAAACTGATTCGCATGGAGATTCACTGAGTGAAAAGCGGACAGTCAGCAGGTGCTGAAGTCTGAATTACTCAAGGTTGCACAGGCTTTTGGCCACTGCATTACACTCTCCAACCTCAGACCCATTTAGGGTAGTCAGATCACTTTGGTTCACAAAGACCCTTTGGAACACCCAGAAGGCTGAAAATACTAGCCAGCTGGAAGTCATGGAGCCCAACAGTGGCACAGAGAGTAAGATAATTTCTCAGAAGACATCTGGAAGGGTTAAAGTTGCCCTCTTCAAAGACGGATAGATTATTATTTACAGAATGAACGTAATTATTCTGTTTCTCAAAAGGCCAGTCTAGATCAAATGGTGAAAGATGGATGTGATATTTCATTCTTCCGCTTGCATTTTTTTTCCCTTCCTTCATTAATAATTATTGTGGGTACAACATAGGTGCTAATAACAAGGTCATCAGAGTTGGTCAGCCGTGGGTGTGAGTGTTCTATGCTCTAGTGTTCACAAGCTGCATTTGCCACGTTTTCTTTGTATCTGTCAAAGACACTTGTTTTCACATATTCCTGTCGTGAATAATGTTGCAATGAACATGGGTGTGTAGATACTTCTTTGAGAGATTTAATTTGCTTAATATATACCTAGAAGTGGAATTGCTGGACCACATGGTAGCTCTTTTTTTACTTTTTCTTGAGAAATGACCAGAATGTTTCCCATGATGGCTCTA
This sequence comes from Catagonus wagneri, assembly GCA_004024745.2. Classification (NCBI taxonomy): domain Eukaryota; kingdom Metazoa; phylum Chordata; class Mammalia; order Artiodactyla; family Tayassuidae; genus Catagonus; species Catagonus wagneri. The sequence continues at coordinate 6,475,737 of PVHT021183710.1, read as the reverse complement.
CCAATTTGCATTCCCACTGACAGCGTATAAGGGTTCCCTTTTCTCTACGTCTTTGCCAACCGTTGTTCTCTCTTATCTTTTTGATAATAGTCATCCTAATAAGTGTGCGGTAATAGCTCATGGTGGTTTCAATTTACATTACCCTGAAGATCGGTGATGTTGCACATTTCTTCATATACCCATTGGTCATTTGTATATCTTCTTTAGAAAAATGTATATTCTGTGATACATACACACACAAAACAGAATATCATTCCATTGTTTAAAAAGGAAATCCTGCCTTTTACGACAAGATGGACAAATATGGAGAGCCTTATGCTAAGTGAAATAAGCCAGGTAAAGACAAATATGGCATGGTTTCATAGAAACAAGAGAATGGTAGATACCAAGGTCTGGTGGAGTTCCTATCGTGGTTCAGTGGTTAATGAACCCGGTTAGTATCCATGAGGATGTGGGTTCGATCCCTGGCCTTGCTCAGTGGGTTAAGGATCTGGTGTTTCTGTGAGCTGTGGTGGAGGCTGGCAGCTACAATTCCTATTTTACCCCTAGCTTGGGAACCTCTATATGCTGCAGGTGCGGCCCTAAAAAGACAAGAGGGGAAAAAAATAAAAATAGGGGCTGGCGGAAAGTTAACTTGGGTGATATAAGTCAAAGGGTACAAATTTTCAAATTTTCAGTTTTAAAAAGAATAAGTTCTAAGGCTCTGATATACAATAATGTGACTGTATTTAATAATACAGTATTGCATAGTTGAAAATTGCTGAGAGTAGGTCTTAAACATATCACACACAAAAAAGAGAAATTAACTATGTTAATTATGGTGAAGTGATGGCTTTGTTAATTATCTTGCCCTTGATAATCATTTCATCATGTATATGTGTATCAAATCTTCATATTGTTGACTGAAAGTTAATAAAATATAAAAGCTTCCATTGCCAAGGGGAAGTTAGTACAGGCTTTTATCCTCATTCTCTTGACCTGTAAAGTGGGCAAGTATTTGTACTTACTTCATAGCACTGTGAAGATTAAATAATATCATGTAAGTAAAATGCCACGTATAACGCCTAATTCTATTAAAATTATTTTTTTCTCTGTTACAGGCTCTACAGGAGATAAGATTAATAAGTCATAACCTCTGTCGTTAGACAGATAGAAATTGCAGTGCTGAACACAGTGATGCAGATCACACAGTATCACGGGAACAAAGAAAATAATAAACGATTTGGGGAAAGTGGTGAATGTTCCAACAAGGTGGTAACATCTCCTAGGTATTAAAATAACTAGTTTGCATAGTAGACAAGGGAAATAAAGGCAGTGGAAATACCTTGTGAAAATTTAGGGACACCTTTTTTAATGTGGGTTGGAATAATTGTGGCAGAAATACAGAATTATTAATCGGGTCGAGTGGAGAATAAAGAGATAACAGTAATGTGAAACTTTCTAACAGATGGAGCCCCTCAGTAGTGGAAGAGAGTAGACTTCTGCTAGGCTCCTATAACTGGGGCATTAAGCAGAGATTAGATGGTCATCTCTCTTTAAAAACTAAGGTGGCATGTATCCTTTCTTTGGGTGTTGGCTTCTTACCTGATACGTGATTTTGCACAGACCACTTAGCCACTTTGAATGTTAAGCTTCTCTGCAGGAAAAAAACAAAACAACAACAACAAAAAAAAACAGGGATAACATACCCAAGAGGAGACTTAGAGCATCTCATTTGATGTGTGTGCAGAAAGATTTTAAAAGATGCATTCATTCCATCATTCAAGGACTGTTCATTGAGGGTCTATGACATGCCAGAAGTGGTACAGGTGTTAGGAATACAACAGTGAACAAGGATCCACTGTACTTGTGGCGTTTATGTTTTAGGGATGGGAGGCAAAGACAACAAACATATATATGAGTTTTATGGTGCCAAGTGCGACGGGGAAAATAAAGTCGATGATGGGGATAGGGAACACTGTGCTGAGGTTGCAACTATTCATAGAGTGATCAGAGAAGGTCTCTGAAAAGGTGAAATCACACCTGCTGACCATGAAAGCATGAGCCAAGAGGGAACAGCCAGAGATATAGGAAGCAACAAGAGAAAGGATCTCAGGAGCCATGTAAAAGTCACATGATTAAGACGACACTATTATCGATTTTTTTAAATGTTGCTCAGACATGGACTGAAATGATAAGTGCTGGATTTGACAATGAGAAGGGTATGGGGGTGGGTCAATGCTAATGAGTTCCTGTCGTGGAAAGGTGGGGATAAAATCTGATGGGAGTGGACAGAAGAAGAGGAAAAGGAGGTAATGAGTATAAATAACTCACTGTGGTTTGCTGTAAGCAGAGTCAAGAAATGGATCTGTAGCTAAAGAGGAATGTGAGGTCAGGAATGGGGTTGGATTTTCTTCTTTTTTCCCTACCCTCCTTCTTTTCTCCCTTCCTGCCTTTCTTTACTCCTTTTTTTTTTTTTTAAATGGCAGGTATTATAGCATATGCATATGCTGATATGGACAATCCAGCAAAGAGGGAAAAAAATTCAGGCAAGAGAGGAGAGGATTGCTGGACCTTTCCTTTAAGTAGAGGAGTGAGGCACAAAGGGTGAGGCTGACCTCAAAGAGAAATATGGATATTTCTTCCATAGTGATGGCAGGAAATGCAGAGCAAAACGGGCTCACATCCAGAGAGATGGAAAATGTGATTCTGGCTTTCTGCTTTCTTTTGATGTTCTAATCAAACAGTGAAAATTTAATAACAAGGACTTGGTATGGGCTAGGGAGTAACTGTAGAAGGTTTGAGTAAGAGAGAAGACATAAAATAGTTATCTACGATAGTAGAAGATTGAATGGTCTGGAAAAAGGTCATCAAACTACAGCTTGTGGGCCAAATCCAGCCCACGGTTTGTTTTCGTAAATATTTTAGTTGGAAGACAGCCACGCCTATTCACTTAAGTACTGTCTGTGGCTGCTTTCCTGCTACCAAGGCCGAATTGTGACAGAAACCGTATGGCCCGCAGAGCTTAATACAATTTCTGTCTGGCCTTTTCCAGAAAATATTTGGAAACCCTTGGTCTAGAGAGTTGAGTCAGAATTCGAAGCAGTGTTAAGAGTCACAAAGTTGCAGCCATAAATTTGCAGGGAGACTAGTCAACATGGGTGTGACCATAGGGGAGGGAATGGGAAAGGAAAATTCTCTTCAGACAACTTCAGAGGTTCAGGCAAATGTGTATAAGAGAAAGAGCTGGAATTAACCAAGGTGGATGTTCAGCCAGGCAAATATAATAAAGGAAAAGAATGGTAGGGGGCTGAAGGAGGATAAAAGCAATGAGTGATGGACTTGGAATCCACGCTGATTAAGTGAGGTCATGAGGGGAAAAGTGACAGTAAAATGAAGTATCCGTGGATTCTAAGTCTTAGTGGGCTTCAAGAAATATTAAGTCGAGGTGTTAAAAGAAATAAGTGCTCAAGGCATGAAAAGAAAAAAGACACTTGAAATTAAAATTATGGTGGGGTCATCAGTTTTAAAAATAAGGAAAGGCGAGTGAGTAAGTTTGGTTAAGGTGAGTATAAAAGAAAGCAAATGTACTGTGTGTTCCTCAGGAGTACCTCATCCAAATGTAAGAGATTATTTCCAGTCTTCTAGACTTGAATTGTGCACATGGTATAACAGTGTAATTTGGGAGCACATTTGGAAAGCATGAGCAAGGAAGAACATCCCATGTTTGTCTCGTTTCCAAGAGATCAGTGAAATTGCATTAGAGAGGGAAAATCAAAAACAGGTAGGAGAAAGTATATGAGTTTGCAGTGTCTCCAGGGACATGGCTCCAACTGAAAGACACTACCCAGGAGCACTGTCCCCTGAATGACTCAGATGACAGATAGAAAGCAGGAACTGCAGATTTCATTATTTCCCCCACGCTGTTGGTGAAATGGAGTAGAGGCTGAGTTATGTGAGGTTTTTCAGATCTTTCCAAACTAAACACATTCTGTCAGTTTTCAAAAATTGTAAAGAATGACCCATCTTCCTAGCCTTACCCCTGACCCTACTCACATAGCTTTTTCTTTTTTAATCACTGTCTCTTACATCAAACATTTTAAATGGGGAGATCACTGGTCTTGGCTGACTTTGTCCATGCTCGCCATCCTTCCTGATCCACCTTCAAAGTTATGGATGCATTCCAAACTGATTAAATGGATCACATCCTTTTGCAGAGGTCAAAACCAGCTGGTTCCAGTCAACTGTATTCCTTCCAATTGGCAAGCGATAAATGTGGGGGTTTTTTTTTCTGGAGGCTGACCCTGAAGTCGGTGATGGATGATTTGATATTATGCCTTTCAGGCTGCAGTAACATCTTATCCCCTGGGAAAGTCCATGAATCTGTCTAGATCTTGGGGTAGCCCATCTGCCCACCACAAAACACTGCATATGAGTTCATTTTTTTAATTTTTATTTATTTATTTTTGGCTTTTCAGGGCCCTACCCATGGCACATGGAGGTTCCCAGGCTAGGGGTTGAATTGGAGCTACAGCTGCTAGCCTACACCACAGCCACAGCAATGCAGGGTCTGAGCCACATCTGCTTCCTACACCACAGCTCACGGTAATGTCAAATCCTTAACCCAATGAGCGAGGCAGGGATCGAACCTGCAATCCATGGTGAGTAGTCGGATTTGTTTCCACTAAGCCACGACAAGAACACCATGAGTTTATTTTTAAGTTCAGTTATATATTCAAGGAGATTTACCCATGTATTTTGTTTAATATTTATGGAATGAATACACACACACACACACACACACGCACAGACAATCGACTAGTTGTGAGGAAATAGAGATGAAAAGGTAAATCCCATGTTGGGAAATATAGACTCCTGGAGAAACAATAAAAAATTAAGTGTGATAAGTAATAGTGTAAAAGCAACCAGGATGAACATAAAGAGTGATATCTAGCAGTCTAGAGAAGGGTTTCTCAATCTCAGTAGTCACTTTGCACTATATAATTCTTCGTTGCAGGGGCTGTTCTAGGTATTCTAGAATGTTTAGCAGCATCCCTAACCTCTCTACCTGCTAGACACCAGTAGCAACCCACCCATTTTCCCAAGTTGCAACAACCAAAAATGTTCTGTAGACTTTATCAAATGTCCCTAAGGGAAAACGGAGAAAAAAAAAAAATCACATTTGAGAATCACCAAAGCTTTAAGCATCAAAGAAGGTTACTAGAGGGGCTTATACTAGAGCTAGATCTTTAATGATCAGTTGTCATTTCCTCAACAAACAGAATGAAAACATAGTTTTTTAAACAAAAGCAATAGACACGAAGAGACAGCATATTCAAAAAATTGTAGGGAGTTCCCATTGTGGTACAGTGGAAAGGAATGTAACTAGTATCCATGAGATGTGGGTTGGATTCCTGGCCTCACTCAGTGGGTCAGGGATCTGGCACTGCTGTGAGCTGTGGTGCAGCTTGGATCCCTCATTGTGTGGCTGTGGCTGTGGTCAGCAGCTGCAGCTCCGATTCGACCCTTCGACCCTTCGACCCTTAGCCTGGAAACTTCTATATGTTGCCCTAAAAAGACAGAAAAAAATAAAAGACTAATTTGATAGGACTGCAGTATAGACAAAAAATAGGCCATAGAAGGACAGACTTCAAAGATAGATTGGTTTTTATAGCTGACTATAAAAATCAAACCATTTGTAATTAAAATATTTTTGGCAATTACACAAGGAATATATTATCAGACTTAACTATGTAGATATTCAAATAGATAGACAGTTGATTTCACGCTTAATGAATCAGAATCACTGAGAGTAGAGCTCATGAGTACATATATTTTAAAAGCCCTTAGTCAGTTTAGGGAATTCTCAGAGCTTTGTTACTCAAATTTGGGCACTTGTTAGAAGGGCAGAATATCCTCGCAAACCTACAAAATCACAATCTGTAACTTCACAAGCTCCCCAAGTGATTCCTATGCATGTTAAAATTAAGACGCACTGCTCTGGTCTAGAGAAAACCTTGCAAGAGCACAGAAGTAAGTACCATTAATGTCCTCCAGAAATATGCAGTAGGCTTGTTCAGCACTGTTAGCAAAGAAACGAGACGAATTCACATGAAAACATACAACCTTAGACCAATCTTTTCAAATCTGTCCCACGTAGTAAACTGAAGATTCATTAGCAGTATAAAATATGATCAGATTTCATCAAATCATTTAGGAAAGCAACGTAGAGATGAATGTGACCATTGATCATAAAATAACTGTTTATGACCCCAGATCCAAACCTGATATACATCTGCATCTCTCAAGATCAAGAAACAATCTCAATATTTTAGAGTCAATGAAAAGCAGAGGGAAATTTGCTCAGTTCTGGAATAATGAAAGAAAAGAGTTGCTAATCTTAAGAGCATTTTACTTTTGTCATTCCAGATTATTATGCTTTAATTCCAAGCTGAATTTGGAAAGGTAACTACCAGTGAACAGCAGAGAGACAGCTGACTATAAAAGCGAATAATAATGATAATTTGGAAAGCATTTACAAATTGCCTAGCACTGACTCTGCTACATTTCACAAAAGCAATGGTTTGTTATAAGGAATTATTGCTCCATTTCTCAGAAGAAAAAAACTGAGTAGGAACGCTTATGATCTCCTAATAAGCAGATCATAAGCTAATAAGCAGTAGAGTCTGAATGCAATCCCCCCTCATCCCACCTCTTGCTCCTGACCACTCTAAGATAAATATACTTGTAAGAAGACATATATTCAAGGCTCATTCATACCACTTGGCAGGCTTAATCGCAAAATGAGTTTGTTTCTCCATCTGTAAGTCAAAAACAGTAATATCTAATCAATCAGGTTTTTATGATTAAGTGAAACTGAGTCTGAGAAAAAAGCATTGCACAGTGCACATCACAATTGTGTAAATTTCAGCCAAGATGGTAGAATGTGTTTATGGAGAAATCTGGCTTCTATTGCAAACATACACAAAATTTTAAGAGATGTTAAAAAGAAAATAAGTTTGTAATGAGAGGTTCATCTCAATGAACCCTAAAAAGGAATGGAAACACACACAGAGGTAAGGAAGAGCCTGCATTTAAGTTTGTGTTTGGAATCTAAACAAGAAGAAGGGAGAGTTCCCACTGTGGATCGGCAGGTTAAGAACCCATAAGGATGTTGGATCCCTCACCTTGCTCAGTGGGCCAGGGATCGGGCATTGCCACAAGCAGTTTACAGACTTGGCTCAAATATGGCATTGCTCTGGCTGTGGTGTCGGTCAGCAGCTGCAGCGCTGATCTGACCCCTAGCCTGGGAACTTCCATATGCCGCAGGTGCTGCCTTAAAAGAATATTTTTTAAAATAATAATAAAATGAAAGAGGATGAAGGGGAGTTCTCTGCACAGTGGGTTAAGGAGCCACTATCGGTCACGGCAGCCGCTTCAGTTGCTGCTGTGGCTTGGGTTTGAAGCCTGGCCGGGAATTTCCATATGCAGTGGGTGCAGCCAAAAATAAATAAATAAACAAGACAGGAAGAAGGTCCCAGGAGTTCATTTGCACTGGACAATGTGTGCCCTACATGTAACAGGGCACAGGAATATAGGATCTGGCTTGGCTCTCCAACCATCACTGGGGGTCTCTATGAAAACTGAGGGCTGAATAGATCCGCGGTCACTCCTAGGCAGCCTGACCACAGACCCTGTGCATTTAACGGATGTGCCAATAGAACTGTCTTTCATAACTTGGATGTTTCAGGTGCTTGATTTTTATAGACTGAAAGCATTCCAGAAGTGATATTGATTTCCCTTTTCCATACCTTATGAAGAAGCACTGCTTGACATTATACAACAAATGATACATGGAGTGTTTGTGAATGTTGTGAGCTCAAGTCGTTCAATATGAAAAGTGCACCCCTTAAAACAGCAGACCAGTGAGCAAGGGGGCTGCTGATGATATTGGAAAGACCAGTTTTTGAAAAATATGTTTCCTGATATATTTAGATTGTATCTTCAGACTCATTGAAATTAACTTCAGCATAATTTTTATTGATATTATTCTGAACCATTTTTTTTATCAGTTATAATAACAACCAAATCTGCAGGCAGAGATATTGAGTTCTTTGTACCTCCATTTTCTCATCTTCTGAGATGAGGAAGATTACATATCTACGTGTAAAGATAAATAGATAATTTAGATAGATGGATAGATGATAGATAGATGATAGATGATAGATAGATACATAGATACATAGATTCATAGATAGAGGTATTATGAGAGAAGGTACCTAATGACCCCACTCTTATTAATATGCTAAGCAAACAATAATAATGTTCAACATGTATATTTAGTGTCCTGGGTGCAGTTATATTCCAAACACTTTACAGGAATTCTTTTAACCCTTTCAACAATTCTATGAGTTATGTATAATTATCACCATTTTACAAATGAAGAAACTGAGGCACAGAGAGACTAAGAACTCATTCAAGGTCATAGAGTTAGCAAATAGTAGTGTCAGGATTCATAGCCACTGAATCCACCTTCAGAGTTTGTTCTCCCAACTACTGCCTGCACTCTTGCTCATGCATATCTTAATCAGACCTCCTTTACTACTGTCAGGAGAGATTCGCATTCCTTTTGCTTTTTCTATCCTCACAACACACAGTATAGCAACACTGAATAATATTTCTGATAGCTGTCAAAGAGAGTAACCAATTGAAATGGAAGAAAATGTCAGTTTCTTCTTTGCAGGGGAAATCCTTAAAATACCATTTTATTTCACTTCCCTGACTCTGTGTTTAAAGAGTCAGGCCAAGACAGCTTGGAAGAAGTCAGACTTTCTAAGGCATTCTGAGGTAGGTCATGTCCTGCGTTCCCACAAGACCACCTCCTGCCCCCACAGCCTTATCCAGAACCATTAAATGAACATCGTAACAGCTTAGACAATTTACTCAGTCCACACCTTCTCTTGGATTGTATCTAGCACATCCCATAGCAGAGTGAATGAACTTCCATGGCATGTGTGTGTGCGCAGGGAGAAATAAACCCAATGGGACCCAACCATGCTAAAAACACACACACCCTCTTTGTTCCAATAGCACCTCAAGCTGACTACTTCAGAATAATTACATCAAGAAGACTGTCATTCTTCATGAATATACCTCTTTTTTACATTATTATGTAAGTGATAAAGGGTAAGAACTGACCCTTACTTGGTTTCAGAAAATTTCAGAATTTTCTTTTCTTTAAGAAAGGTACTGTCAAGTACCTCTCTTTTGCTTTTCAGGTCTTCTATAAGAAGCTTCATATGAGAAATTTCTTTTTTAATTGCTGAAAAATCTTAAATTTTATGTTTTCTTTTGTAGAAAATCAAAACTGGTGTCACTCCCTGATTTTGCTTGCTTTCTCACCTGTTTAAGGTCAATGGAAAATTCAAGTCCAATTCTGTCATCTATTTGTCTATTGAACTATCTACCTAATCAAGTCTAGGAAAGAACTATTTCATTAAATATCTCATAAATGAACTAATTAAGGAATTGATACCATAGTTACAGCCTAAACACTCTTACTAAGTATCTTGAAATAATACGTCATGGATGAGTAACTATGATTCTCTTGACACAAAGGTATCTGTACAGCCGGAAGAAAAACTCAATATTTATAAGTTATCAATTTTCCCTGCAAAGAGAAAAGCATCATCATGTATTGCTTATTAAAAGCAAAAAGAAAAAAGAAAAAAAAAAGGCTAAATGCAGAAATAAAGAAATGTACATAGCAAACAAAACAACCAAGAGAACATATTTAATCAACCACAAACTAAAATGACTACTTAATACTTTTTGGTCAAAATCCAGGCTATACAGTCACTCCACATATAAAATCTTCCATGAAAAACAACTGCTAAAATAGCTTGACTTCCTCTGATTCTCTCTGTAGGAAACATCTATTGTCTGTACTTTGGGGAAATAGCTTCCTTCTTATTTATTAATTTGACTTGGGTAGGAGCCTGCCCACCACACACAGTACCCTCCACCCCTGGACAGAAAATTTAATCTGAATCCGTGAATCACAACTGCTGGCCACTGTGTTTGATCTAGAGATGGACAAATGAGTCATGCTGAGTCAATTAGAGTCTCTCGGATGACTAGGTTTGGAACTGGAAGTACAAGATCACAAACTAGAGTAGAGTGAATTGGACCTTTTCATTTCATCTTCCTCGTGTGTGTGTGTGTGTGTGTGTGTGTGTGAAAGAGAGAGAGAGAGAGAGAAGAGAAGAGAAGGAGAAGGAAGAAGAGGAGGGAGGAGAAGGGAGAAGGAGAGAAGAGGAGGGGGAGGAAGGAGGAAACAAACCTAAAGAGCTGATTTGAATCATTTGTCCCTTTCATGGTTGAAACCAGCCTCACCTCTGATCTCAGACTGAACTAGGGACCTCGTACTCGTAACTGCGAATGTTCTGATACATGTGCCCTACCATTCTTTATGCAGCCAGACTAAGCTGTTAAACTACTTGCTGTTCCCAGGTTAGAACTGACATTTTCATACCTCTGCATTTTGCACATATACCTCTATTCTATTAACTTCTGTGTAACAAACTACCGCAGAATGTGGTGGCTTAAAACAACCCCTATTTTGCTCAAGTTTTGAGACTGTGAATTTAGAAATGGCCCTGCTCCAAGTGGTTTCAGCTAAAGGAGCTGGGGCCGGGAGATACGTGTCTAAGCCAATTTCTCCATGGACGTCTGGCGCCTTGACATGAGGCTCGCGGGTTCTCCTCAGTGTGAGGGCTCTCCCTCTAAGCCTCTCCCTTGCTCGGACTCCTCACGACAGGGGCCCCCAAGCAGACTCTCTCGAGATGGATTCCAAGAGGGAACAGCCTAAAAGCAAGAGCTCTGAGACTCAGGTGGAAGTTGTAAGGTTTTTTGTTTTTGTTTTTTCAAGATCTAGCCTCAGAAATTACAAGCAACAATTCTGCCACAGTTTACTGACCAAGAGTGAAGCAAAGAGCTAACCCAGGTTCAAGGGCTGGGACCCCACAAGGACAGGGATACTGTGAGGTGAGGTTAATGGGGGTGGGAGGAGAGAGCTTTAGAAACCAGCTCTCATCCACCCTCTCTGTCTGGTTACTCTTCCACATCCCTGAATTCCTAGCATGGGTGTTCCCTTATCTAAGTCTTTCTTTCTCCACATGTACATTCTGGCATAGCGTGTGGTACATCTCCCTGTGGTATGATTTACAAGTCTGCCTCTACACTACCTTTAGGGGATTAACAATGCCTTAACTCATCTTCATATCTGGGACCTGAACTTATCGTTGGTGCTCAGTAAATGCTAACCAGGTGAACAAGCATATACCTGTCAACACATTTACTCCTTAGGCTGAGAAAAATCGCAATAGATGGATTCAAGGGGAATTCCTGCTCCCGAGAAGCTTCTGGGTCATGACTGTGTCAGTTTGTGGACTATTTTCACCCATGATATATTCACACACGATGTCAACTGATATCAGAATATAACAATTTGATGCAGCTTCTGAAAGTAGTCAAAGCAGCGGATGTCAGAATGTTTCACCATCCTGCCAGTTCAGTGAGCCCCGTCTTTCTCACACAATTCAAGCAAACTTGTAAAGTTGTACAGCAGCATGTAAAAGTTCTGAGCCAGGGACTGAACCTGCACCACAGCTGTGTCCCAAGTCACAGCAGTGACAATACCAGATCTTTAAACCTCTATGCCAGCAAGAGAACTCCCACTCTTAACATATTTTGAAATGTACAATACTGTACTGATAACAAAAGGCTGTATGTGTACAGCAGTTCTCTAGAACTTGTTCATCTAGCATAACTTTATTTCCATTGAATACAACTCCCTGATTTAAAAAAAAAAAAAAAGGGAAACTCTGGAAAGTGTTGGAGGTCTCTTACGTTGATTGTGGTTATGGTATCATGGGTGTTTGCATACATCCAAACTCATCAAATTGAACACATTAAATATGTGCAATTCATATATACCAATTATATCTCAATAAAGCTGTTTTAAAGAGGTCAGTTAAAATTATTTTCAATTTTTTCTACTCTATTTTTTATTTCTATAAAGAATAAGAAGGAACATTCCTGAAGAAGTAACCAGGGAATCAATGAAAGGTAAAAAACAAACAAATAACAACCAAAAAAGGTAATTTAATGCTGAAATCAGTAAAAAGGGTAAATCTTTAAAGAGAAACAAGGCAATAGAAAGCTTTTTTCAGGATATAGCATTGGGTTGAATGAGAACCCTCCAGCTCCTTTGAGAAACACTGTCAGTGTTTTGTTCTTAAATTCTGGTTTGACCCACCCTGCCATTCAAGTGAGTGTTAACCTCCAGATACAGCTCAGCAAGGTATTAGACATAATAAGATAAGGAGAAGAATCCACAGAACTATTTATAGGAGAATAGTGCAAGTGCAATTGAAAAGAAGCTGGAAGTGTGTGATAGGGGATGAATGTGCTTAATGAAGCCATTTGCTAATTGCCAAGATGTTCCCACACAAAGCAAGACGTACAGTGTAACCTATTTGGATGTTTATTAATTTGACCCATGTGGCAGGCAGGATACTGTGTGTTTCTAGACCTGCTGACTCTGAAACAACTTTATGGATGTCACTTCTCAAAAAGGAGTGTCAGCACTTTCCATCAAAGTCTCTCCTTGAAACTAAAAATGGGTCACATGTGTCCAAAGTTTTTAAAAACTATAACCCCAAATTGAGATTCTTATAAAGAAGAGTATGGCTATAGACCAGGAGACGGCAAGCATCAGGGCCAGATTGTGTATACTTTAGGCTTTGCAAGCCATATAGTCTTCATGGTAACTGCTTACTCTGCCTTGCAGCAAGCACAAAAGCAGCCAAAGATAACATGTAAACAAATGGCTGTGTCTGTGTTTCAATAAAAATTTATGTAAAATCATGAAAATTTTAATTTCATTTACTACTCACATGCCACAAAAATATTAGCCTTCATCTGTTTTTGTTTTTATCTTGTTTTGTCTTTAGCAATTTAAACATGTAAAAGCATTCTTATCTTACAGGCCTTACAAAAGCAGGTGTCAAGCTGGATTTGGTCCATGGTTTATAGTTTGCTGACACCTATTATAAACTAACTAGTTTGTGATAGAGTTAAGGGATCAATGCTTTTTTTATGTATGCATATCCAAAAGTGTCAGCTAGAGTTATCTTATCTTGCCTTTAGATCTAATTGGCTAGGACTGCTATTTCAGCAAGTGGAAAGGAAAAGGCCAAACCTTTTCTCTTTCTTTCTCTAACCCTCTTTTCCTTTCTTTGTATGTGTCTCTATCATTCTCTTTCTCTCACATCTTTATCTCTATCCTTATCTGTCTTTTTCTATGTCCTTCTCACTCCCTCACCCAACATATATTATTCCTCTTTTATCTCCATTCATCTTTCAGTTCCAATCCAGTTATAATGCAGCCAAATTTAGCAGTATCTTTAATGACACACATTTGCTAACATTTTTAAATGCAGGAGAAAAAGTAAAAAGGAATAATACTTAGTGCCATGTGAAAATTATATTAAATTCAAACTTCTGTGATGATATATAATGTTTTTTGGAATACAAACGGGAAGTTACACTGTAATAAATACATTTATATATGTAGTAAGGGGGAAAAGTTTCCATAGAATCAGTCAGTCCTAAGTTAAGGTTTAAACCCCACCAATTAAGTAGTACATACAAATTATTTCTTAAGAAACACAACTAAATTTCAAGGCAATTATAAAACATTATTTAAGGAGAATATATTGAGTTCTGTTTTAAATAAATCACTTGCTCAGCATTTAAATCTATTAAATGGCACATCTGAGATTTAAATTCAAGTCAGATTCTAGAAACATTCTTCCGCTATCATGGAGTTTGCCTTTTTTTTTCCTTGTAAAGGCAGTTCTGTGTAGAATATTCCAGCAATAATCAGGATAAAAAATTATTTCTTCAAAAAATAAAATCTCGGAAGAGAAAACTGAGTCTCGGAAAGCCAAAACGAAGTTCAGAAGAATTTTTACAGCTTCTCCATACACTGCCACTGGGATATGAATATGGGTGGAAAGCAGCATACCAATTATTTTGTACATTTTTTGCATCAGGGAATGGTAATGGTCGTCAAACAGTTTTAGACAATGGATAAGATGGAAACTGCACTGTGAATGAACAGACAGAGCCCTGGTTCTAAAAGTCTGGGCAGCCAAGACAGTGGAGAGGGCACCTTTCTAGCCCCTACCCAGGGGAGGTGACACCCCTTCTTGCACAATGTCCGCTGCTCCACAGGGAAGACAGCCTCTTTCTCAGCATATTTTAGGATACAGAAGTAATCAATATGGATGCCTTATCAGCTGCCAAGGAAAAATCACCAACTCTTTATAAAGATATTAAGCACTCACATTTAGAAAACCATGCAGGGTAATCCCAAGACTGACCCAACGAAAGAGGACAGCCAAGACTTCAGATGAATACCTGAGTAAAAATATAAGAGCACTTAGGAGCAAAGTGTCTCCAAAAATACATTAGAGAGTTAGGAAAAAATTATGATTTTCCCATTAAACAATTATGTAGATCCTTGTTGAGAGCTTTATTTTTGACCTAGAAGAGCAAGTGAAGAAATTATCAGTGAGCAAAGAGCAGAATGTAAAAACCTGAAACACTGAAGACCAGGAGGAGAAATTTGCAGCCTAGATCCCGTGGAAGAAACACAGTCCGTCTAGAATCCCTTTCCATTGTTCCAGCTGTAATTCCCTTTGGGTTTGCTGAAGCTGCAGAGATCTAGGGCATGCCCTCCTTAGGATGGTCCACATCTGATGACTGATCTATACTTGGGTATAAAGGTACAACAATTTTGGCTCAATTCCCTGTACGACTATGATGGACCATGTTTGTCAGAGCTCCCTGTGGAGCTGGAAGAGGTTTTGCCAGGCCTTTGACATGATTCAACATCTTCTAACCAGGCTTACTTGCTTTCTTTTCTTCCACAGGAGTTGATTCTAAATAAATAACTTCAACCTAAACTCTATCTCAGTATCTACACACAGAGATGCTAAACTACAGCAATGGTATTGAAAGTGGTCTGAGAAAACAGGTACTATGAGCGGTTTTTGAAATGGACAGCTTGCTGCCCAGCTGGCAATGAAGATCCCCTGTACAGGTGGAACATCACCAGCCCCTGTTATCCACAGAAAGTATACTTTCACCATGAGACGCAGGGAAGTTCCCATGCAACCCTTAGTTGGGGTCTGGGATTGGACAAGTATCTCAGCCTTCTGGGACCCATCTTCCCAAAGACCACAAGGGAAGAAAAGGAATCACCACCGAGGCAGGGATAATTAATATCAAAATGAGGTTACAAAAAGGAAGTAGAAAGGAATACATATGGTACCCAGGTGATCCACTCAGGGTTGTTTTGAACATTTCTTGCCAATTGTGATGTCTCAAATGCAAATTCATAACTAGAAAACCTGAACTAACATTTACATTTTGTTATGGAAAAAGATCTGCAATCCAAGAATCTTATGTCTACCCCTAATTTTATTTGAAATTCTCAAAATTATATAAATTATATATATATATCGGCAGTAAATAATCAGAATTTTTATTGAAATAAGGTGACTTACAATATTAGTTTCAAGTGTATAGCATAGTGATTCAGTACTTTGGCAGATAATACTCCATTACAGGCTATTACTAGATAATGGCTATAATTTCCTGTGCTATATTGCTAAATAGCATATCCATGTTGCTTATCTATTGTATATGAAGCAGTCTGTATCTGTTAATCCCAGACTCCAAATTTGTCCTTCCCCCCTTTCCTTTTATAAAATGACTTAGTGATATGAAAAAATAGAAATCTCCAAGAATGTACATTTTCTCATCTTGAGAGAGCACTTAACACACTGAGAACATTAAAAATTAAAGTGCAATAATGCTAACTACTGGAGAAGATGTGCCTGAGATTTATCTCAAAGTTACCTTTTATTTATTTATTTATTTATTTACTTTTTTGTTGTACCTGCAGCATGTGGAATTTCCCAGGCCAGGGATCAAATCTGCACCGCAGATGCGACCTGCCACCACAGCTGGCACAGTGCTGGATCCTTATCCCACTGCACCACAGGGAACTTCCTAAAAGTTATTTTTTTAAAGTTCATAAATTTGAAATTGTGGACATGTTTGATACCTCTATACAGAACAAGATATTTACGTTTGAGAGAGTATTCTTTCTATAGGTGCTGAAACAACTGGTAAACTCAGAGAAAATTCTGCTAAATTAAGAACATTCTCAATTCTGTTTTTTATGTTAAACTGTATATATTGGAACTCAAATATTCTCATGGGTATTTTTTTCCTCCATTCAAATTATATTCCTTCAACAAATATTTTGACACAGAAAAAATTCATCAAATGATTTTTCTGTTCATATTTGTTAATGTTTCAAAATTAGATGCTTCCAAGTTAGGTCTCATCAATTTCAATTCATTATGTTATTGAATATGAATTTAACCAAGTAATAATAACAACTCCAAAGAATTTTTTTTACCAAGTCAAGATGTTCCAAAGCACAAATTGGAGAATTTCAAAATTATATTTTATGTTATATGCTCACTTGTTCTTTAATTTGTTAAATTCCTGCTTTGATTTTGTTGTGATCAGTGTCAATGACTTCTCATTTGCAAGCTTTGTTTTCAATAATTATAATTCAATAAAACTGTCAAAATCTGAAGATTCATTGATTCCATCTATTAAATATTTTACTATAGTTTCTTCTAACAGGTTTTATTTAACAGAAAAAGCTATTAGAATTTAAAAGATTTAGTTTTAGTAAATATATTTCAACACAATAAATTTTAAATAGGTCACATTGCTGGCTTTCAAAATAGTTGTTCTAAGGCTAAATTTTTTCTAAAATCTAATTGGTGATGGATAGCAATGAGAAATATACCCACTGCTGAAGAATTTTAAAGTTTATTTTAAATTGTAATAGGATAAATATAACCTAAAATTTATTATCTTAACCATTTAATTTTTTAATATATTTTCAATTTTTAATTTTCTTTTTGTCTTTTTAGGGCCATACCCACAGCATGTGGAGGTTCCCAGGCTAGGGGTCAAATCCGAGCTGTAGCTGCCGGCCTACGCCACAGCTACAGCAATGCAGGATCAGAGCCCGTCCACAACCTCACCACAGCTCATGGCAACGCCAGAACCTTAACCCACTGATCAAGGCCAGGGGTCATACCTGGGTCCTCATGGATGCTAGTTAGATTCCTTTCTGCTGAGCCACGATGGGAACCCTGCTAACCATTTTAAAGTGTACAATTCATAGTGTCAATACATTTGCATGGTCATTTACCTAATCTGAGGACTCTTTACTTTTCAAAATTAAAAGTGCATATCCATGAAATAACACCTCCTCAGTTTCCCCTCTCCATAGCCCACGGCAACCACCAATTTACTTTCTGTCTCTACGAATTTAACTATTCTGGGTACTTCATATAGTTAGAATCATATAGTGTTTGTCTTTTATGACTGGCTTATTCACATATTTTATCTTTTCATGTCTTTCTTGGCCATTTATTTACATATTTTCTTTGGAAAAGTGTCCATTTGCCATTACCAATAGAAAAGACTGTCATATCCTCATTAAATGGTTTTGTCATGCTTGTTGAAGATTAGTTGATCCCATATGTGGGGTATTATTTTTGGGCTCTCTATTCTATTCCATTAGTCAATATGAATGGTTTTAACCAGTAACCACACTGTTTTGATTACTTTATCTTGATAATAAGTTTTGAAATTGAAAAGTGTGAGACCTCCAACTTTGTTTTTTTTTGCCATTTTATTTATTTATTTATTTATTTTTTAATGAATTTTATTTCAGTTATAGGTGTACAAAGATCATAAGTCAATTCGATAGATTTTGTGTCCCAAACCCACAGTGCATCCCCCCACCCCCCAGATTGTCTTATTTGAAAAACCAAGGTTTTCCAAAATCTGTGAGTCATTGTCTGTTCTTCAAAGAAGTTCATTGTGTCACTTTAGTTGCCACATGTAAGCGGTTGCATTGGGTGTTGCTGTCTAATTGTCTGACTGGTTTCACTTTGTATGATAATTTCTAGGTTCATCCATGTTGCTATAAATGTTGTTATTCCGTTCCTTTTAATGGCTGAGTAATATTCCATTGTGTATATGTAGCATATCTTCCCTATCCATTCCTCTGTTGATGTGTATTTAGGTTGTTTCCACGACCTGGATTCTTCCCTCTCTAGCTGCTTTAGATGTAAAGTTAGGTTTTCATTTGAGCTTTTTCTTGTGTCCTGAGGTAGGCTTGTATTGCTATATACTTTCCTCTTAGAACTGCTTTTGCTGCATCCCAGAGGTTTTTGAGTGTCGTGTCTTTGTTGTCATTTGCTTCTAGGTATTTTTTAATTTCCTCTTTGATTTCTTAAGTGATCCATTGGTTGTTTTCTTGTTTTTGTATCCGTTTGGCTAGTCTATGTCTTTTGGTTGGGGCATTCAGTCCATTAACATTTAAGGTAATTACTGATATATATGTTCTTATTACCATTGTATTAACTGTTTGGGGTTTTTTTGCTCTTTTTTTTTTTTTTTTACCCTGAAGTTTTGATATAGGAGTCTATATACAAACGAGATTGTTTTAAGTTGCTGGTTTCTTAATTGCACGTGCGTCTCCAGTGACCTGCATTTGTGCTCTTGTCTCAAGATTTCTGATTTTGGTAGCATAGTTGTGCATGGATGATTTAGTATCTTTACTGTATATATGCCTTTACTGGTGAGCATTGTCATTTGTGGCCTTTTCTTTTCTGCCTAGAGAAGTTCCTTTAAGATTTGTTGTAAAGCTGGTTTAGTGTTGCAGAAATCTCTTAGCTTTTGCTTATCTGTAAAGGTTTTGAGCTCTCCTTCAAATCTGAAAGTCAGCCTTGCAGGGTAAAGCAATCTTGGTTGGAAGTTTTTCCCTTTCATCACATTAAGTATATCATGCCACTCCCTTCTGGCCTGCAGAGTTTCAGCTGAAAAATCTGATGATAACCTTATTGGGGTTCCCTTGTATGTCATTTGTTTCTTTTCCCTAGCGGCTTTCAAAATTTTCTCTTTGTCTTTAATTTTGGTCATTTTGATTAATATGTGTCTCAGGGTGTTCCTCCTTGGGTTTATTTTATATGGTACTCGTTGCGCTTCCTGAATTTGACTGAGTGGTTCCTTTCCCATATTAGGGAAGTTTTCGGCTATAATCTCCTCGATTATTTTTTCTGTCCCCTTCTGTCTCTCTCTTCTCCCTCTGGCACCCCTATAATACGGATGCTGGTGCGTTTAACATTATCCCAGAGTTCTCTGAGACTCTGCTCATTTCCTTTCAATCTTTTATCTCTTTTCTCTTCCGCATTAGTGATTTCCACTAATCTGTCCTCCACCTTGCTGATTCGTTCTTCTGCCTCCTGTATTCTACTGTTGGCTGCTTCTAATGAATTTTTTATTTCAGTTATTGTATTTTGCATCTCTTCTTGTTTAATTTTTATGGCTTGTATTTCTCTGCTCATTGTTTCCTGTAAATGATCAGTCTTTCCCTCCAGTCTATTTCCAATGCCTTGCATCATCTTCAGCATCAACAGTCTAAAGTCTCTTTCTGAGAGGTTGATAATCTCCTCATCACTGAGCTGTTTTTCTGGGCTTTTCTCTTTCTCCCTTATCTGTGTTAGAGTTTTCTGTCTTTTCATTTTTATAGGTTTTTGGTGTGGTGACCTTTTTGCCGACAATAGAGTCGTAGCCTCTCTTAGTTCTGGCCTTTGCCTCCCCTGTGACTAAAGTTGGTATGGGCAGGGATTGCTGTAGGCTTCCTGATGGGAGGGACTGATGCCTGCCCACTGGTAGGTGGGGTTGATTCCTATCCCTCTGATGGGTGGGGTTTTGTCTCTGGATGAGATTAGAGGCTGGCTATGTGCCTGAGGGGTCTTTAGGCAGCCTGTTTACTGATAGGTGGGGCTGTGATCCCACCTGGATTATTGTTTGGCCTGGGGCTTCTCAGTGCTGATGGGAGGGACCAGATTTTCCCAGAAATGGCCCCCTCCAGAGAAATGCAGGCTGATGAATGTTCCCGAGAGCTTCGCCTCCAATGTCCTTTCCCCACAACAAACCAGAGTCACCCCTATTTTCCCAGGAGATCCTCCAAGAATTGCAGTAAGTTTCCAACTGGATTCCTATGGAGACTGCTTTGCCCTGGGACCCAGTGCACGTGAAAGTCTGTGTGTGCCTTTCAAGGATGGCTCCTGCACACAAGCCCCACTAGCCTTCAATGCCAGATGCTCCGAGGGCTCTTTTTCCCTGTGCCCGATCCCTAGGCGTGGGGCTCAAAACTCTCCGTCCTATAGCTGAGTCTCTGTGATGCATTTACTTTCCAGTCTGTGGGGATTCCCACCCAGGAGGTATGGGGCTGCTTCTATCACATAATCGCCCCTCCTACCTCTTGATGTGGTCGCCTCTTTGTCTTCTGGAGTAGAATACCTTTTTTTTTTTTTTTTGGAACTTTAGAGTCTATTTGGTTGAAGGCTGCTCGGCATTTAGTTGTAGTTTTGCTGTTTTTCGGGAGAGAAGTTGAACTCCAGTCCTTCTATTCCGCCATCTTAATCCAATCTCCCCCCAACTTTGTTGATTTTTAAGACTGTCTTGGCCTTTTGAGGTCCCCTGAAATTCCATGTATATTTTAGGATGGATTTTGCAATCATACTTGCAGAATATACCAGTGAGATTTTGATATGGATTATATTAAATCTGTAAATTTTTTAAAATAATACTGACATTTTAACAATAGTATTCCAGTAATCAACATGAGATGTTTTTCAATTTTTCTGTGTCTTCCTCGATTTATTTAACAACATTTTGTAGATTTCAGTGTATACATCTTTTGCCTAGGTTTATTCCTAGGTATTTCATTTTTTGATGTTATTATAAATGGAATTATTACTTTCTTTTTCATTTTGTTCACTATTAGTGTATAGTATAATATGCAGTGCACAGAAACTGAGTTTTGTTTATTGATTTTATATTTTACAACTTTGCTGGATTATTTTATCAATTCTAATGATGTGTGTGTGTGAAATCTTTAGAGTTTTCAACATATGAGATCATGTTGCTGCAAACAGATAATATTACTTCTTCCACCCAATTGGGATTCATTTTCCTTTATTTTGTCTAATTGTTCTCACATACAAAGTGGTGAAATGCAGTGGCAAAAGCAAGTATCTTGTAATTTATAGACTATATATATAGTATATGTATATATATGTATATGTATACATATGTATGTGTGTGTGTATACACACACACGCATACACATATGGTCATTCAAACAACCAAATATGCATTTCTTATTTATATTTGATCTCCATCCATAGTTCCCGCTCACAGCTCTCCAAACATCTGGATTTCCTGAGTGATAAGAACAATAGTATATTTGTTATCTAGTCTTCAGTTTCTGAACATGCTTTAGGAAAATGACTTCTGGATCCATCCAAGGGTACAGACTGGTTGCCAGAAGAACGAATCACATGATTAGAGGACTGGAACTTTCACTCTCACCCTATGGGAGCATGGTTTCCAGAGAGCTTAGAGGTTGAATCAATCACCATTGGCCAGTGACTTAGTCAATCAAGACCATGTAATGAGTAATGAGGCCTCCATAAAAGGATGGCTTTTTGTCCCCTTTTCAAGGAGGTCCCATGTCAGGAAACAAAATGCTTCCCAGTGTCAAGATGCCAGGCCCCAAGCTTCACAAGGATAGAAGGGCTTTCATTAGGGAACTCTCTATATATATCTCTTCATCTGGCCATTGATTTATATCTTTCAATATTCTTCTATAATAAATCAGTAAACTAGCTAATAAATTAGTTTTCCCAAAGTCTGTTACCCATTTTAGCAAATTAATCAAACCCAAAGAAGGGAACATGGGAACCTCTGATTTATAGCCAGCTGGTCAAAAGTACAAAGTAAGAACTGGCATCTGAAGTGGAGTCTTCTGCAGCTGAGTACTTTACCTGTGGAATCTGATTCCATCTCCAGGTAGATAGTATCAGAACTGGGTTGACTTTCAGATACTCTGCTGGCAAATGAGAACTGCTCTTTGGTGTAGGGAAACTTCAAGACATACATTTTGGGATAGGGCCTAGGAAATCTTTTCATTAGGCATTTCCTGATCTTAGAGGAAGAGCTTTCAGTCTTTCACTATTGAGTATGTTATTAACTGTGGGTTTTCATATAAGGTCTTTATATTGTTGAGAGAGTTTTCTTCTATTCCTGGTTTAAGTATTTCTAACAAGGGTGTTGATTTTTGTCAAATGCTTTCTTTACATCAATGAGACGATCATGCAGTTCTTTTTTCCTTTACTCTGTGAATGTGGAGCATTATGTTGTTTCATTTACTTTCTGCCCAAAGGGAGAAGTTGAGAAATGGATGCCATGTTGGTTCCCCCCCCAACACTACTTATTATGTTTCCCCAACCCACCTTAAATGTAAAAGCAAGAAGGGTACTCCTCAAAGAGATTTTTGTGTTTGTCAGAAGAGATGCTAACACCACGCTTTTATTTGCTGAGCTATAGAATTTCAAAGACCCAACCTGTTCTGTTACTGGTCATAGCACACTGAATGCTTTCTTTGACCAGTATCCTTCGTAAGGCAAAGGGATTTGGTGTTGGATGTTCTCTTCAGAAAGCTTAAATCTAAAACGTGGCTGGAGCTGCTTAGAATTGCATTGCAAAGAGACTAAAAGCAGCCTTCAAGTTTTATTAAAGCGCAAAGAGAGCTGAGCTAGAATCCTCTTTAAAAAAATTATAGCCAAAAGCCTAACTACCAGTTTGGGGCCCCAGTGGGAACAGCAGGAGCTAAGAAGACTGAAAAGATCAGAGATTGGAGTCTTAATTTAATTGAAGTCTTAATTTTTGACTGGACCTTTAAACATATCTAGAAATGAGACTTTATGAGAAACGAAACCTAAGGCAATTGAAACTTAACGCTCCCTTCTCGCTTCTTGTAACATCGCTTGCTTGCTAAATATCAGTTGTGACAGTGTTTCGCAACAAAGGGTCAATAAAACCGGCCAAGACATAACAGGCTACCATTTAGGAAATTTTCCATCCCCCCCAGGTCTGCAACTTTCAAAAGTCCCGCGCGCGCCAATTATAGCCAGTCACTAACCGCCACATCTGCTTCTGTAAACCTGCTTGCTTG